>JAWPHD010011563.1:0-82839 GCA_037043455.1 Cyrtodaria siliqua
TAATTGCAAACCGACATCACAAACACAAAAAGGGTTATAAGGAGTTATAAGGAGCTTCAAATTATATATGCCAACTGTTGAAAGTTATTGTGTCCCATCTTGGTATAGGATACGTATCGTCTGGTGTTTTTCTTTTATGCTTCATTGACTAATATAATGACAACCGAATAGTGTATGTAAAACTACTGTAAAATTCCTGTATGTAAAATTTCTGAATTGACAATAGAAGTCAGCGACGTGCAATGGCAACATATCATGATAATCACGGTTTACCTATGAGTTGTTTTTAGAATTATTTAAAAATTAATTTAATTAAAAAAAAGACATCACAAAAAACACAAAAATGACATCACAGTCTAGTTTCCCAGCGTTGGACCAATAGCATCTGAAATTGACATATGGAGTTTGTATTTTTCAAAAGACATTGGGAAATGAGGCTTAAAGCCTATACCGTCGGATGTAATGACTATTGTTTGATTTATTATATCCCCTAATCACTTTTTTCTGAAAGTCTTAATAGTATTGAGCATCAGGGCTAGATATTGAATTCTTTAGAAATCAATTTATTTGTATTTTGATATATATATTAAAAAAAATGTTACATACAATTTTCAAACATAGACAACTCTATTAACTTACAACAGTGATATCGATAATATGAGATGGAGGAATAAACGCGTTGGATTAGAGAAGTTTTAATACACTATCGGTGGGATATATATTTTTTTAAGGGGTCATTGGGAAGTCATAAAAGAAAAAACACCGAGACGATACGTATCATAACCAGATGGACACTATAAACTTTCAACAGTTGGCATTATATATTTGAAGGACTGGGTATTACCCATAACCGTTGCTAATTTGGAATGGTATAGCATCTTTAAATGCGCTAACAGAGGACACGATTATCAAGCTGGTCTTTCAGAATGCTTGGATTCAAGGACACCAAATAGGTAAAAGTTACTATTAATTGGAAAACAATCAATTGATTTAGATCCTTATAAACAGCTATATGTTTCATACTGGAAGAAGTATATTATGAGTAGTTTCAATGGTGTGCCAAGCAGCTTATTATAGGGGTCATACCTGTGGTAAATAAGCAGTTTGGGGATATTGTATATACACGGTTTTATCCTGAATAATCGCTGTCTTTCGGGTGGTGCAATCTTCTGAATTGACAATAGAAGTCAGCTGACGAGCATGGCAACAAAATAGATAATCACGGTTTACCTATGTGTCAGTGTTTTAGAAATTATTAAAAATAATTTATTAAAAAAAACAAATTAGTATATTTGGAGCAACAATACCTGAGTATAGAACACATAAAGACTGAGCCACTGATGTTTAGATTTTTAATATAGGCGAGTTGTGCTTATTAAAAACGTTTCTAACCGAGTTTAAAAGATAGAGTTGTTAATCTTAAATATGGGATTTATTACAATATTTGCAGGAGGATAAGCCGGCACTAGTGTTGAATAGATGACTCTCATTTGTGAACGGTGAACAGAAACAAATGTGGGGTAGGTAATGAAACGCCGTGGGGCGGATTATGGGAATAGGCTTTAGCAAGTGAACGATTAGTTGGTGACTTATCTGTAAGTAGTTTCTGTTAATGGGGTTGAAGAACCAATATGGGCATAACGCTTCACATCATCCCAATCAATCATGATAACTTTGATAGACCTTTAGATATTAGGTGCTGGTTCTGTTATTAAACTTTGTATTGCAAGGACTGCCAACGCTACCGCTATAAATACAGGTGGCTTAAAATCTTATTAATTGAATTAATTTAGTTTTTATTATTAAAAACGAATGAAGCAATCGACTAGCACCAAGGTTTATATCTTGATTGCCAGTGGAAGACGGACAAAAATTCAGAGATTGAACAAAAGTTAATTACAGAGCGAGTATACGTCAGTCTCTTTATACAAATATATAAACGTGGTATTAATTGACACTACTTTAAATAATCTGCAAGTGTTATTATGTCTGGAGTTTGGTTGACAGTGCCTGTTATGTTATCTTTGGAAAATAGCAGCAATAGTATGTTGGATCAATAGGTGATTGTATTAAGTTTGCCAGACGCAGACTTAACACAAAAGCTCAAAACATTATGAAATAAAAACTTTGGCAGAGTCTAAGTTAATTAGTTATAAAGCAGTTAATGTCAAAAAGCGTTGAGTGATGCACAGATAACAGACAAGAGTTCAAGATGGTTCTGGTGAACTGAGAGATACTATAATTTGAAACAGGACATCAAACAAACAAAACTTGAATTAGTGAGTTCAAAAAAAAGAACTAGTGGAGCAGGGAAGAAAGGGAGCAATGGCAACCTTAAAAAAAAAAGTCTAAAAAAGGTGTGATGAATTGTTTAGTTAATGTGTATGGAGTATGATCCATCACCTTTGTATTCTACGGTCGAAAAATCAATTTATATGAATTTTTTACTAGAAAATCATATTTTGTTAATTTCGTGTTTATATTCTGTTGATTTTTGTGTAAATTTAGAGTAACAAATCAACTTTTATTAAAAATTCTCAGAAATAACCTCCTAACCCAGCTTATTTCAGGCACCTTGTGGTAGGTTATATATATATATTTGGGGTGTTTCTGCTGTAATTTGAGGGCAAAACAAAGGAAGCCGACAAATTACAGCAGAACCCCCAAAATACATATATATTATGTTGTTAATAGATTTTCAAAACCAAACACATACAGCTGGACAAAGTGGACACCGAAACAGGGGAATTGACAATTTGTCTAATTTTAATTCTAGGACTCACTTCTTATGTCTAAATACATATGGACGCCAGTAACTTAGATATTCTCAGCCCGTACTTGTTGATATCGGAGTATTATTGACAATAACATGCCGCCAGAACTTAGATATATCAGCCCTGTTGTTCATATTGAAGTATATTGACAATAACATGACGCCAGTATAAATGATATTTCAGCCCTGTTGTTGATATCGGAGTATATTGACAATAACATGACGCAGTACTTAGATAGATCAGCCCTGTTGTTGAATATCGGAGTATACTGACAATAACATGACGCCAGTACTTAGATATCTCCAGCCCCTGTTGCAGAAATTCGAGTATATTGACAAATATAACATGACGCCAGTACTAAGATATCTCAGCCCTGTCCGAGATATCGGAGTATATTGACAATAACATGACGCCAGTACTTAGATATCTCAGCCCTGTTTTTGTTGATATCGGAGTATATTGACAATAACATGAAGCCAGTACTTAGATACTTTCAGCCCTGTTGTTGATATTGTAGTATATTGACATAACATAGACGCCATGTGCTTAGATATTTCAGCCCCTTTGTTGATATCGGATTATATGAACAATACTATGATGCAGTACTTAGATATCTCAGCCCTTGTTGTTGATATCGGGAGTATAGTGACAATAACATGACGCCCAGTACTTAGTATATCTCAGCCCTGTTGTTGAATCTCGGAGTATATTGGACAATAACATGGTCGCCCAGGTACTTAGATAACTCAGTCTGTTTTTGAAATCGAGTATATTGACAATTAACATGTCGCCAGTACTTAGATATCTCAGTCCTGTGGTTGATATCGGAGTATATTGACAATAACATGACGCCAGTACTTAGATAGCTCAGCCCTGTTGTTGATATCGAGTTATATTGGACAATAACATGACACCAGTACTTGAATATCTCAGCCACTGTTGTTGATATTGAAGATATACTGACAATTAACATGACGCCAGTACTTAGATATATCTAGCCCCGTTGTTGATATACGAGATAATTGACAATAAAATGACGCCGGTACTTAGATATCTCAGCCCCGTTTTTGTTATTGGAGTATATTGGACAATAACATGACGCCAGTACTTAGATATCTCAGCCCCGTTGTTGATATCGGAAGTATATTGACAATAACATGACGCAAGTACTTATATTATCTCAGCCCCCGTATGTTGATATCAGGAGTATATTGACAATAACATGACGCCAGTACTTAGATATCGTCAGCCCCGTTGTTAATATCGGAGTATATTTGACAATAACATGATGCACAGTAACTTATATATCTCAGCCCCGTTGTTGATATTGAGGTTTATTGGAACAATAACATGGACGCCAGTACTTAGATATCTCCAGCCCTATTGTTGATATTCGGAGTATATTGACAATAACAATGACGCCAGTACTTAGATATAATCAGCCCTTTGGTTGGGTATTGTAAGTATTATGTACAATAACATGACCCCAGTACTTAGATGATTCAGCCCTGTAGTTGATGATCGGAGTATATTGACAATAACATGACGCCAGTACTTAGATATCTCAGCCCTGTTGTAGAATTCGTGAGCATATTGACAATGAACATGACGCTCAGTACTTAGATATCGTCAGCCCTGTTGTAGATATCGGAGTATATTGACAAAACATGACGCCACAAGCATTAGATATCTCAGCCCTGTTATTGATATCGGAGTATACTGACAATAACCATGACGCCAGTACTTAGATAAATCAGCCCTGTTGTTGATATTGTAGTAATATTGACAATAACATGTCGCCCAGTGCTTAGATATTTCAGCCCTGTTTTTGATATCGGATTATATTGACAATAATATGACGCCAGTACTTAGATTCTCAGCCCCTTGTTGTTGATATCGGAGTATATTGACAATAACATGCTCATGACGCAGTACTTAGATATCTCAGCCCTGTTGTTGGAAATCGGAGTATTATTGACAATAACATGAACGCAGTACTTAGATATCTCAAGCCCTGTTGTTGATATCGGAGTATTTTGACAAAAACATAGACGCCAGTACTTAGATATCTTAGTCCTGTGTTGATTATCGGAGTATATTGACAATAACATGACGCAGTACTTAGATAGCCTCCGCCCTGTCTTGTTGATATCGGAGTATATTGACAATAACATGACACCAGTACATAGATACTCTCAGCCCCTGTTGTTGAAATTGGTAGTATGATGTGACAATAACATTGACGCCTCAGTACATAGATATATCAGCACCCGTTGTTGATATCGGAGTATATTGACAATAACATGACGGCAGTACTTAAATAATCTCAGGACCCCGTTGTTGACTATCGGAGTATATGACAATTAACATGACGCAAGTACTTATATTTCCCTCAGCCCCGTTGTTGATATCGGAGTATATTGACAATAACATGGCGCCAGTACTTAGATTATCTCAGCCCCGTTGTTAATATCGGAGTATATTGACAATAACATGATGCAAGTTACTTATATATCTCAGCCCCTGTTGTTAATATCGGAGTATATTGGACAATAACATGACGCCAGGTACTTATATAATCTCAGCACGTTGTTGATCATTGGAGTATATTGACAATAACATGACGCAAGTACTTAGATATCTCAAGCCCCATTTTTGTTATTTTGAGTATATTGACAAATTGACAATAACATGACACCAGTACTTAGATATCTCAGCCGTGTTGTTGATATCGGAGTATATTGACAATAGGTCTGATTATAATACAATTGCACATGCTTTTATTTGTCGGAACTATCGAAAGTATCATATTGGTTTGATTGGTTGAAATAGATAATGATTGACACCTGGCCTCATGTTAATTCCTCAAGGCTTGGACAATTAAACATCCCGATAATGCTTAAAACTGCTAAAAATAGATTTCATTCATAAAAAATATGAATGCTTTTGTCCAATTTATACAGATCGGCAATCTATTGAAATTGATTGTGCTTCTGTTGTTGAATTGCACGACATTTTCATAAAATTTACTTATTGTAAATTATTGTCTTATTGTGTGACGTCAATATCGATCTGTGTTAGTAGACAAAATTATTTTTAAGTTAATGTAATTCTTTGATGAACACCTGACTTGTTCCAATTCATTGTGTTATACATATGTATCATGGAGCAATTAGCGTGATGGGCTGGGGACAAAATAAATAATATTGTAAATATTTATTATTCATTTAATGTTAACTTTACTGATAACAGCAAATATTCTCCAATTCTAAAAACAGATAACATTAAATGAACCAATATCAGATAACAGTTAAAACAGACTGATAACAAAAAGTAAATTTATCCAATAACATCATAGAAACAGCTCTTCCTGCTCTCTAATAAGGTTGCATATTATAGTACATTTTCTGCTTATTTGCATACACTTCTGAAATATAAACATTACATGTGAAAATATTCGGATAATCACGTTTATATAATTGTGTATTGTGTATTTGGTTTTGTGTATGTTTAATTCCTGGGGCAATATTGCAGACTATTACAAATTGGTTTTTTTAACACTTTCCACAATAATTATTACATAAATGTGGGAACAGGGTATATACATGTATATATTTCACGTGTCGTTCTTTTAACCCCAAAAACACACAGCTATATGTTGTTGTTATTCGTTATTTGTATTCTTGCTCAGGGCGAAAGAACAAATTATTAGAACTGGCAGAAATGAACCACCATTTATACTAGTGCTTTTATATGAATGATCAAAGAAAAAGCAACTTGACACATGACTAAATTTCATGTGTTAGTTTAGAGCAAGTGTCAGCTTATCTAACGTATTTATAGAATAGCTGGATATCATTACCAGTAAGTACTAATGACTGGATGGATTATCGTAATTACTGTAAATAATGTAAAATTTCCCGAGAGATTGCCTTGTATATCATAAAATACATACTGCACAATGGCCCGTGGAATATTAATTGACCGTTCCTCTCAAAAAATTCGTACCGGCAAATACGGGTTTAATTTCGGAAGGTAATATTTTCGGACACCAAACAAGTATTTATTTCATCCCGTCCGAACTAATAGAGTAAATACGGTGACCACCGTAATGCCTTTGGCATATGTTTGGCCAAATTAAGGGCTGCCATAGCTGGAAAATACCAAGTGGAAAATATTCAAAAATAACCATATTTAACACTGATTTTGATTCAAATTCACTCATTGACAATGGAGGAAAATGTTATTATTTTCAACCCAACAAATTGGATCATATATTGAAATAAGAAAAATTTGAGAAAACAGAAATACTGATAAAACTTTTAAAAGATTAAAGAATATATAATGAGGGAAAAAAGTTTAGCAAGTTTTTTAGATGAAATAATACTGTATACAAGATATACTGACGTTTTGGGACTTTACGGGCTTGACGCCTACGTTCATTTATTTGTTACGTCATTAAGATTTTCGACTGTTATTGATGTGTGTTTAATAAAATAGTGTGTCTATGGCAGTAGTTTCTTGATTTTACAACCAAAAATGAATGATTTCCAGGTTCAACAAAAACTTGCTAACTTTTTTCCCCCAGTATATATATAATACACACATCTCATGATCTGTATTATTACAAATGGCAAGCACGGATTGAAAAAGCATTTCCTGATTGACGTTTCAATCATTTGGGCTCAGTAAAAGAGGAAAATTGCAGACCCATGTGTTTTCAAAACATTTACATTATTTTTTTTCTATTAATTTGATTTTAAATATAAACTATATGACCACTTTTCAGCTCTGCTTATAGGATGACAAGTTGTCCGTCGTCCGTTAACTTTTTCCTCGTTAATACAATAGGGCCATAATTTTACATCTAATCTTCTTCAAACTTTACCAGGTTGTAAATCAATGAAAGCTCAGACGATTTGGAAAACTGCCAGTTCGAACCAGTAACACCAGTGTTATGGCCCTTGATTTAGTTAAAATTGCCGTGTTTTGCCTCAACACGATAGAGCCTTCATTTTCATCTGATCTTTTTCAAACTTTACCTGGTTGTTGATATTAATGAAAGCTCTGACGATTTTGAAAACCAGCTAGTTCGGATAAGTAACACCAGAGAGTTATGGCCCTTGATTTAGTTAAAATTGCCGTGTTTTGCCTCAACACGATAGAGCCTTCATTTTTCATCTGATCTTTTTCAAACTTTATCAGATTCATATTAATGAAACCTCAGACGAGTTCAAAAACCAGCCAGATTGGATTATTTACGCTGAAGTTACGCCCATGATTTAGTTAAAATTGCTATATTTTAATTAATAGAGCCTTCGTTCTCAACCGGGGCGCCCGTGGCCGAGTGGTTAACGTCTCTGACTTGAAATCACTTGCCCCTCACCGCTGTAGGTTCGATCCCTCAGGGGCCTAGGAATATTTATGTGAGGAAGCTATCCAGCTGGCTTGCGGAACGTCAGTGGTTCTACCCAGGTGCCCGCCCGTGCACGAAAATTGCCCGGAGGGGCACCTGGGGTCTTCCTCCACCAATGGAAACTGGAAAGTCGCCATATGACCTTAGCTGTTGGTGCGACTATAAAATCCAATTCAATTCGTTCTCAACCGATCTTTCAAACTTTACCAGATTGTTGATATCAATTGAATTGAATTGGATTTTATAGTCGCACCAACAGCTAAGGTCATATGGCGACTTTCCAGCTTCCACTGGTGGAGGAAGACCCCAGGTGCCCCTCAGGGCAATTTTCGTGCACGGGCGGGCACCTGGGTAGAACCACCGACGTTCCGCAAGCCAGCTGGATAGCTTCCTCACATAAAGATTCCTAGGCCCCTGAGGGATCGAACCTACAGCGGTGAGGGGCAAGTGATTGCAAATCAGAGACTCTAACCACTCGGCCACGGACGCCCCTTGTTGATATCAATAAAATCTCGGATGAGTTTGAAAACCAGCCAGTTTGGACCAATTACACTGGAGTTATGGCCCTTGATTTAGTTAAAATAGCTATATTTTGCCTCAACGCGATAGTGCCTTCATTTTTCACCCTAACTTTATCAACCTTTACGAGAGTGTTTTTATCAATAAAAGCTCAGACGAGTTAAAAAAACAGCCAGTTCGGACCAGTAACAGTTGAGTTATGGCCCTTGATTTAGAGTATAGGGCCTTCATTTTTCATCCAATGTTTTTCAAACTTTATCAGATTGTTGACATGAATGAAAGCTCAGACGAGTTTGGACTAGTAACAGCGGAGTTACATGTATGGCCCTTGATTTAGTTAAAATTGCTATATTTTGCCTCGTTAGCAAGATAGGGCCTTCATTTTTCATCCGTTATTTTTCTAACTTTACCAGATTGTTGACATTATTAAAAGCTCAGACGAGTACGAAAACCAGCCAGTTTGGACCAGTAACAGGGGAGTTATTGCCCTTGATTTAGTTAAAATTTCTATAGTTTTGTTTCGTTAACATGATAGGGCCTTCATTTTTCATTCGATCTTTTTCAAACTTTACTAGATTATTGATATCAATGAAAGCTCAAACGAGTTTGAAAACCAGGCAGTTCGGACTAATAACAGCAGAGTTATAGCCCTTGATTTAGTTAAATTTGCTATATTTTGCTCTCGTTAACGATAGGGCCTTCATTTTTTATCTAATCTTTTTCAAACTCTACTAGATTGTAGACATCAACGTAAGCTCAGATTTCGAAAACCAGCCAGTTCTGACCAGTAACGTCAGAGTTATGGCCCTTGGTTTAGTTAAAGTTGCTATTATTTGCCTCGTTAACACAATAGGGCTTCATTTTTCACCCGATCTTTACCAAACTTGACCAGCTTGTTGCTATTAATGATTGTGACTTGATTTGGCCTGTTTTCAACGAAACTATACAGGGATGATCAGTACCAAGCCTAGTTATAGATATCGTCGCTGTGTTCCTATTGAATTATTTTGGCAGAGTTATGGCCCTTTAAAAGTTTTATTACACAAACTTTGTCCCTGCTAGAATTTCAGCAATTACAGTCCCTACTAGATTTTCAGTCCCCACTAGAATTTGGCAAGGATGATCAGTAGCAAGCCTAGTTGTGCATGTCGTAGCCATGTTCCGGTTAAATAAAGTTCTTGGGCCTTTTGTTTTATGAAACAATGAAAAGTATACCCACTGGAATGATGTGAAATATTTAAATGCATGTTAATAATTATTGCCCACTTCGAAGAATGGGGGGAATATTGCTTTGCAAATGTCAGTAGATCGGTCAGTCCATCCCGAAATCTTGTCTTCGCGATAACTCAAGAACAGCTGGCACTACAAACTCGAAATGTTTGTGTCAAGGTGTAGTTGTGCACCTCCTCTTTTGGGTAGATTCGCATAAGAAATGTGGTTGCCATGGTAACAAAACATGTAAAAAAGCACTAAAAATTGCTTATCTTCGCGATATCTCAAGAACAGCTGGCACTATAAACTCGAAACTTGGCAGGAATGTTTGTGTCATGGTCGTTGAAATGGGGCATATATGTTTTACAAAATATTTTGGTAAAAATAGTTTGTTTTTTATCCCCAACGCTATATGGTATCAACAATAACATGCCTTGGAAGAATGTTATTGATAAAAATATGAGACAACGACTGTCAGTGTACTATCAGTGTACTACTGTCAGTGTACTATCATCAGTGCACTACCATCAGTGTACTACTGTCAGTGTATACTCTCAGTGTATGACTGTCAGTGTATTACTGTCAGTGTACAACTGTCAGTGTACTACTGTCAGACCATGACTGTCAGTGTACTACTGTCAGTGTACTACTGTCATTGTACTACTGTCCGTGTACTACTGACAGACCACGACTGTCAGTATACTACTGTCAGTGTACTACTGTCAGACCATGACTGTCAGTGTACTACTGCCAGTGTATGACTGTCAGTGTACTACTGTCATTGTACGACTGTCAGTGTACGACTACTGTCAGTGTACTACTGTCAGTGTACGACTGTTGGTGTACGACTGTCAGTGTATGACTGTCAGTGTATTTTCAGACAGTGTAATTAAGAGAAAACCACGCTAAGATCTTCAGTCTGTGATGGTATGTGAGTGGTTTTACTGTCTGAAATTATGTTTTACGGCTCCGCTACCAACAACCGACCCAGATTTAAAATCTTAGCATAGTTATCTCGATTCTAATGATTTTCCATTCAAATGCTACAAATATGAAACAAAATCATACATACACACTTGTTTTTCTATGAAAACTCAAATTCAGGGATGTCAGCATTTTGTTAACGCCATCCAATGACGTCCATCGTTTTTACCAACGTTATGTGACGTCACATATTTTTCAGATGGTAAATCGGGGTTTTACGGTCGCAAATTTGAGACGTTAGCCAATGGAGCAACGCGTTACATACTAGTTGCATTAGAATAGCCATTTTCTATTGAGACACATTGAATGCTTGCACAGTGCATGCCTGAAATGCATGCATGCAGTGTGTTTGTCGCCTTGAAAAAAGAGGTGGAATAGCCATTTTCTATTGAGACACATTGGATGTGTGCACAGTCAAGCATAGTTAATTATACCTTCCATAACTTGAAAAGTGAAATTTATTCTTAATTAAATGCTCTTTTTTTCAACGAACGTATAATGTGAATGTAAGTATTAATCAATATACCCAGGTGAATTTTTAAAAATATTTACATTTGTGTCTACAATAAAAAATGGAATTATGGGAAATACAATTTTGTTTTACCGTAAATTGTGTTTTTCTGTTTTCAGACCCAGTCTGATTTCTCCGACACATCCAGCGTGAGTGAGTCGCGACACCTGTTTGAGGATGATCGCGGTGCGGACAAGGGAAATAGCAGTCTGCCGATGACGATTTTCACCTTCATGAACTCAATCATTGGCTCGGGAATTATAGGTACCAGTCTTTCATTATTGATCATCTCATTTAATCAGGAATTATATGTACCAGCTGCCCTTCTTATTGATAATTTATCGTCTGCGTCATGTGTTCGGCTTCATGAGACAGCATTATAGAGCCATGTTCTATAACTCAGGCTTTTATTTTAACAAAATTATGGCCCCTTTTATACTAAGAAAAAAGTGGTACTAATGATGTATGTAGGCTAGTTAGTTTTTGTCAGTGTGTGACAGAAGAAGGTCTGCAGTAATTTTAATATAGTTAACCCAAAATTGATGAAACTCGCCCAGCTTTAAACTGCAGTAATTTCAATACAGTTAACCCAAAATTGATGAAACTCGCTCAGCTTTAAACTCGTCACTAGAAGCTTGTTTTAAAGTTTAATATTAAACTTGATAGTTGATGGTTTTAATATACATAGGTCTTATTTGTTGAATTTCTCAAGGATCTTTATGTTCTAGAAATGTTATCCCTTAAACCCCTACATATATATAATGGACTGGAGAATTTGAATTAAGAATATATATGTAAATTGGGGGTTCTGGACCAAATCACTCGCTTTGCTCGAGTTTGATCCAGAAACCCCAAATTTACATATATATGCTTTGCTTTTTTTTACTCGAGATTTGATCCAACAACCCCAAAATACATATGAAAAACTCAAACCACAAGGTACTGAAATAAGCTGGTCCAGTGTTATATTCTGGGATTTTTTAATATATGAAAAACTCCTACCACAAGGTACTGAAATAAGCTGGGTTAGAGTTATATTCTGAGATTTTTTAATAAAAGTTGATTTGTTATTAAATTTACACCCAAATCACCATTTCATGGTGATACTCACTTGATCTATTAAAACTTCTTAGAATCTGAGGGGAGGGAAGATTTCAAGTTTAAATTTATAATTTGGAAATTTTTTAGTACCTAGATTTTTTTAATAGTTATCAAAATTACATCCAAAATTAAACAAAAAAAATAGTAATATTTATAATTATAAAATGTTTCTTTAATACAAAACAAATTTGTTATCAAAATTTTACTCAAATCAACGAATAAACACTAAATCAACAAAATATGATTTTTTTTATAAAACTCCTACCACAAGGTTTTGAAATAAGCTGGGTTAGAGTTATATTCTGAGATATTTTAATAGTTGTCAAAATTACACCCAAATCAATGAATAAACACGAAATTAACAATTTTCCGAGCTTGAATACAAAGGTGGTGGATCATACTCAAACACATTACTAAAACAATAAATCACACACTTTTTAGACCTTTTTGTAAGGTTGCCATTGCTTCCTTTCTTCCCTGTTCCACTAGTTCTTTTTTTTGAACATCGATAATTTCAGCTTTCTTTTTCGTGTCCTGTTTTAAATTATAATATTTATCCAACTCATCCAAAATCAACTTAAACTCTTGCTCCGATATCTGTGCATCACTCATTGCTTCTGATATTAAATTGTTTGTGCTATTAAACTTAGACTCCGCCAAAGTTTTTATTTCATGATGTTTTTGAGCTTTTGAAATAAGTTTGCGTCTGATAAAATTAAGACAAATACCTGTAGCTCGACATACTATTGCTGCTATTTCCAAAGGTAATAAAACTGGAACAATAAATCCAATCCCAGCCATAATAACACCTGCATATATTAAGGTAGTGTCAATTCCATCTGTGATATTAATACCGCGTTTATATTTTTTATAAAGAGACTCGCTCTGTAATTAACTTCTGTTCAATTTCTGAAATCTTATGTAATCTATAATTTTGTCCGTCTTCCACTGGCAACTCAGGATATTAACTTGTTGCTGTCGGTTGCTTAATTTTTTAATAAGAATAAATTAAATTAATTTAATTAATAATGAAGCCACCGTATTCACAGTGTTAGCGTTGACAACCTTGCATACAAAGTTAATAATAATAATAACCCTTTTATGTTTGTGATGTCGTTTGCATTTTTTATGAATTTTGCCTTTTCGTTTGACTGTTTGCGTGTTTGTTTTTGTGTTTTGTGGTTGACTGTCGTCCTTGAAAGCTGCGTTCCCTGTCCGATATTTCTATCCTTCTTTAATAACAGAACCAGCACTAATATCTAAAGGTATATCAAAGTTATCGTGTTTGCGTGGGGTGGTAAGCGTTATTCCATAATTTGGTTCTTCAACACCATTGACAGTGACCACTACAGACACGTCACCAATTATAGGATCACTTGATAAACCTATTCCCACAATCCGCCCACGGCGTGTTATCACATACCCCACATTTGTTTCTCTTCCCCCATTACCAAATGAGAATACTTTACCCAATGTAAGTTCACCCTTAGCCTCTGCAAATATTGTAATAATTCCATAATTAAGATTATAAACTTGGTTAGCAATAGACCTAACTCGCTTATATAAATCTCGAATATGATTGATTAAATCTTTTTTTTTTTTCAGGTGTTGTTGATCCAAATATACTCATTGTTTTTTTTATATATTTGTTTTAAATAAATTCTAAAACGCAACTCATAGGCAAGTCGTGATTATTTATCTTGTTGCCATTCTCATCTCTGACTTCTATTTTTAATTCAGTAATTAACCATTTGAAAGACAGCGATATTCAGGATAAAAACGCGTATATACAATATCCCCAAACTGCTTATTTGCCACAGGCATAACTCCTATAATAGCGCTTGGAACACCATTGAAAATATTACTACTCGTATTAACTTGTTCCAGATGAACATATAGCTGTTTATAAGGAGCTAAATCAATTGATTGTTTTCCAATATGAGTATTTCCCACCCATTTTTTGTCTATAAATCCCAGCAATTTTGAAAGACCGCTTGATAATCGTGTCTCTGTTGGCGTTTCTACAGATGCTATACCATTCTGTGCATCAACGGATAGGGTAATATTCAATTTTTCAAATATATCTGCCAACTGATGAAAGTTATAGAGTCGATCTGGTATATAATACCTATGGTCTGGTGTTTATATGTCTTCATGATTAATATTATACCAACCGATAGTGTATGTAAAACTTTTTAATCCAACGCACTTATCTTCATTTCTATTATCGATATACTGTTGTAAATTAATAGGGTTGTCTATGTTTGAAATTGTGTGAAACAATTTTTTTAATATATATATAAAAATAAAAAATGATTTCTAAAGAATTCAAATATAGTTAAGATGCTCACTATTCAAGTACTTTTAGCAAACAAGTGATAGATATAATAAATCAAAACATAGTCATTACATTAGACGGTAAAAGAAATATAAAAAGATCTGACAGGGAAAGTAGCATTCAAGGAGGACAGTCAACCACAAAACACAGAAACAAACATGTAAACAGACAAAGAAGAAGGCAAAGGTAATAATAAAAGTAAACGACATCACAAACACAAAAGGGTTGACAATAGGGCTACCGCCTTGGAACGGTCAGTGGCAAAGTAGGCAATTTCGCTTTTATAATGCTAACCCCTCTTTACCTCCTCCGAGACCTAGGTTTTCCTTTCGTAATTTAAAATCAGGAATTCAGGAGTTTCATAATAAATTTGTTTTAGTTCCTGCAGATAAAGCAGCTAATAATGTAATTATTGTTTGACGCCTACATTACGTCAATGTTTCATCTCTGGAACTCGTCAGCACCAATTAGTATACTCCAGTTAATTCTACTGACGATGATGTTGTTTCCGCACATATCACTCGGTGCACTACTTTCAAGGCTGGTGTAAACGATAAGCAAAATAAACTGCCCACCATGTACTGGATTCCTAAATGACATAAACATCCATATAAGGCTCGCTTTATTTCTAATTCTAGTGCCTGCACCACAACAAACATCTCCAAACTTTTAACTTCTTGTCTTACTGCCGTTAAAGATCACGTTAAACTTTATCAAAATTACCAGTGATGACATGACCTGCTGGAGCATAGCAAACTTTTGAAGTGTTGCATTCACATTCCTTAGGAGTATTATGTACTATATCAAGGTCAGAAACTATTTTATTGTAGTTGAAAATAATATTTCTAATAGGCTTTTTATATTTATAAAAAATTACAGGACTTTCGGAATTTTTGAAATGTTTTGTGATAGAATCAACTACATGAGTATCCCGAAAAATACTAGGCATGTCAATGAAATCAATACCTTTATTAATATATAGCAGTTTTAGAAAATGCCTGACGTGATCAGACTCCTTGTCAATATGGGGTCGGAGAACATGTTGTGTGTAGCTTTGAACTAAGGAAGCAGTGTTATACAAGGGATCTGTACGAATGAACATTTTGTCTGCTTCCTCGTCGATCAACTTTAGTGAAGAAATGGACAAAGAGGTAAGCCGTGAAAGCATAGAGTGTTTTCCAGACTGTTTAAAAATAGTATGTAAATCAGCGACAGAAATAATTACACGTGATTTACGTTTGATGTTACCATTACGCCTAAGACCATGAGACCTAGATTTACGCTTTCGAATAGAAAATATAGAAAAAATGTCAATATTAGGATCTTTAGAAATATTTCCTTATTGATAAATATTGTCATTAAGGCCGAGTGGATAAGGTGTCTCTAAGTTGTTCATCCACTTGAGTTCTACAATATGTCTAGCTTTTATTTTGAAGCTTTTAGTAGCATCATTATCCAAAAATATATATTCAACCGGTTGAACAGTTATGTAATTAAAATTATGACCTGACTGACGAAAGTGTTGGTACAAGTAATTTTTTAACTTTTTAGGATTACTCGCATTATATTTGTGTTCACGAAATCGAACTTTTAAGGATCGACCTGTTTGTCCAACATATTGTATACCGCAACGTGGTGCATTCCAAGTCAGAACATAAATGACGTGAGTAGTACGTCAATCAACATTTGAAGCTAGACATACATTAAACAATCTACCATTAACAGCTGATTTAATGGTGGACTTGCAAGATAAATAATTGCAACAACTGCACCTCTTAGCATAGCACTTATTAATAGAGGGAAACAACCTGCGTCTTGAATAAACTAAATTATTTCTGAAAGGAGACTTTATATGGTATTTCCTCAAAACAGGTGATCCTAGAGGAGTTACGGAAACTTTTGAGCCATTATTAAAAATCCTAGTAATATTATTAGAAGGAACATGAAACGAGGTTGCCGAATGAAGATTTAAAGGTGTAAAGCGTACATATGGTTTAGTTTTAAGAAATGAAGAGTTATTTTGTGGAATTTGTATTGATGACGCAGAGTGTAACCGAAGAGGTGAAAGATTTATTTTTAAAGTTTTAAGTAAAAGACTCATAATTGTTTTAATGGAGAGTAATACCATTCTGTGAAAAGCGATATAAGGGCCAATAAGTATTATTAGAGATACGAAATAGAATCGTATCAAAGATCCATAAGAATTGATATTAGTAAACTTACGGACTGTTAAAAGAGGTCCAAAACTCACATCAATGTCTAATACAAAAAAATGAGGAAAGTTAAGGAAAACCCTAATAAAATGGGCCAAAATGTCGATGAGCACAAAACCTTCAACGTGGTATATGAAACACACATGTTTAAGGAAAAACTGGATGAATGAATGTTATACAATTCCTGTAGGATATAAAAATAACAATATTGATTGGATGTACGGGGAGACTTTTTACGGTCGCCACACGGCACAAACAACACTATTGTGACGTCAAAAGAAATATAAAAAGATCGGACAGGGAAAGTAGCATTCAAGGAGGACAGTCAACCGCAAAACACAGAAACAAACATGGAAACAGACAAACAAGAAGGCAAAAGTAATAATAAAAGTAAACGACATCACAAACACAAAAGAGTTGACAATAGGGCTACCGCCTTGGAACGGTCAGTGGCAAAGTAGGCAACTGGGGGTTTAAACCGCTTCTAGGGTGCACCAAACTTCACACTTACCCTACTGTCATCCCATTAAATCAGGACAGTGTAAATAAAGAAATCCCCGCCATGGTCTAATCTCTAACCAACAAAGCAGCATCAATAGGCAATATAAGTAAAACACAAATATGCTCGTGTAAATATAATACAATAAAACAATAGCCTAGAAAGCCACAATGAAGGTACTCAATGCCTTGGCAGAAGCCAGAGCAGTAAGAGAAAACACCATTAAGGGCACGACAAGAAAGATCATGGACAAACATCAAGTTTAACAAAGATAGTATGAAAGTGATCATGACCAAGAATCTTAAGAAGTTTATAAATCGCATCACCATAGAAGTCAGGTTGTGATACCCCTTGTCGCAGAAGAGTCCTTAAATTACATTTATTTTTGGAAAGAAGATCAGGGTTACGATAATAAAATGTTGCAAAGGTTTTACGAAGTTTATATTAACGGTAACCCTGAGTGAGTAACTTTTTAGTTATACAAGGCTTTAAAGCATCATTCCCCAATGTTTTTGAAAAATATAAACTCCCATATGTCAGATCAGATGCTATAGTCCAACGCTGGAGAACAAATTGGATGTCATTTTGGCAAAATCAGTTGAATTTTGCTATTTGGTGTGCGACAACTGGGTGTGGCATTGATTTCAACAATCATCTGACAGCTGGTGCCTTGGTTGGTTCGTTATTTCGATTTTATATCTATTACCAAGTTAGAAGAATATTATTTGAGATGGTGTAACAATGCCGCAAGACTCAAATTGGAATGCGTTTGATAATACATATAACCGAAACGCATACGAGAGAATATGCAGGGAGTTTAACGTTGATATTTATGTTGACTGGAGTCAATTTATAATTACTGGACAAAAATTAATATTGGTTATCATCTTTTGATAAATTCCATAATCGACAACAAAACGATGAGTTTCACAGTCTATGAGAGCGATACAACATACCACATTGGCTACATAGCACAAGGATCTAAGGCTGACAATAGTTGGTCTACTTTTATACTAGATAGTTCATCCGGTTTTACCAGGGCAGGAGTAGAAAGAATCAATGACAGCATAAGAACGTACTGCTGGGCAATCCTTGGCTCACAATTACAAACAAGAACAGATATACTTGGAACTGGAACGGCATTTGATGCACAGAAACAGTTTTTAGCAAATGTAGAGGACGCAATAAATAGCCCATTGACTTTACCAGTCAAATTTCAAGATATGAAACCACCCTAAAATATGCAAGAAGTAAAGTAAATTTTGTCTATGGGAGTGGATTGTACATGTCTCCGAGTGACATGGAATTAAGAATCGGAACAATACAAGACTACAATGATGAAATTGTAATAGCAACTGATGCGCAAGCATTAGGATTGAATAATGATGTGAATGTAAAACCAGTACCACCGAAGATTGTTCAAACTTTACAAGGCACCACAACAAAGAAATTTCTACCGGAATCAGAGATGAAAAAAATAGCGATTGAACATGAAGATAACAAAACAACTATAATTGTTGGCAGTATCGTAGTAGGTCTTGCTGCATTACTCATTTATGAGAGATTTATTTGAACACTCTTTGGCTGCCACATATAATAATCCGGAAACAAACACAAGAAAAGCCCATAGATTGTTACCAAGCCAATTAATAACATTACCTGTTGCAGATAAAGGTCATGATACTATTGCACCAATAACTCCTGGAAGTGCTGCAGCAGCTTTACCAGCTAAATTAGCGAAGAGTTTACCAAGATTACCAGTCCTCGACTCTTGATGGATCAGATTTTGGAGCAGGTGTTGTTCCTCCTCCCGTTGTAGGAATAAGGGCCTCAACTAAAACCCCAATAATCATACCAAACGCAGTCAAAATACTAACAATAGTAATACCTTGCTCTCTGAATAATGTTTTTATTTTCTCACCCAATGTTGTGTCTTTTTTTAACACCTTATTTATAGTTTCTTTTATCCTGTTTATTTGACTGATAATGCTTCTTTGTTTCCACTCGCCGCTTCAAGTTGCGCACTTCTTTCATCTTCAAGGTCTTTGATGCGATCGCTAATTCTTGTTATATGAAATTCATCATCATCAGTCTTAGCTTGTTCTAATTTTTGATTTTCTTTCGTTATATCTTTATCAAGCTCAGTGAGTTTTGAGAGATTATTAGTAAGTTCTCCCCGGAAGCTTTGCAATACCTTATCTAAACCTCGTATCTCTCGCATTGTTAGACCTTCTGGTTGAACAGCAGTTTTAGGATGAGTTTCATCTATTGTATTACTCAAATCACTTTCAATTGTATTTACAGCATCTACTGTATTTTGTACATCTCCAGTTGTTGAAAAGGTTTTCATTGGTATATCTTCTCCTGCTTTTGTGAGGGTATCTCTTGCTTTTACCAAGGTTGCAAAGTCTGCCCTACCCCGAGCCAGTCTTTCACTTGGAACTAAATAATCATATATTTTTAAAGTGTTTCTGATGAAGTCAACACCATTTTTTTCACGTAGAGTGTCCAGCGCATAAAACTCGACTGGATTATTTCCCCTATAATGGGTAAGTGGAACATCATCCGTCCCAAACTGAACTGCATATAACATTGTTCTTCCGTTTTCGTCCTTAGCCACTTTGAAATCTTTATAATCAATTCCGCTGATCTTAGCGTTAACTCTAGTAAAGAATTGATCTACTAACATCTTTTTTGTGTACGCCTGTTTTATCTTTTCCTTGAAGCTGATCTATATAGTTATTTTCATTTAAAATTTGTCTTTGAAAGTCTGTACCAGGTTGTATAAATTCTTCTTCATCACGCAGTATACTTCTTATAAGGTTATCCACATCTCCAACATCATCTGGATCAAACGTAGGATTGTCAAACTCATCCATTGTTTATTTTATTTAATTTTAAAAAATATATTCAAAAAATAAATTAAAAAAATGTCTGCATACGGAAACAAACTCAACCCTTATAGAAAACTAAGAGAACCTCATGGTGCCAAGGGCATCCGCACAAGTGTAATAATAACTAATAATCCATCAACAATAGACCAAAACCAGCAACTGCTTGTGAGATTTCCCAATTTAAGTACTAATGATGTGATAGTTCCACGTACTGCTCGTCTTGCTTTTGAAATAGAACTTAAAAGTACAGACGCCAACGCTACTATATACAAGAATCTGGGTAGAGCGATTGTGAAAAAAATGACAATAAGAATAAGTGGCAATGAAGTCATGTCAATAGACGACAGTGATATATATCATGGTTATGTAGATTTATGGAAATGCCCCACCGAACAATTAAACATGCATTACCAAGGTGTTAGTGAGGTAAACATGCTAAAACATTGAGTTGGTGCAGATGATGCTTCCTCAGATGCTGATGATGAAGCTGTAGCAGCAGCTTATGGAAATATATTTTGTATTCCACTGGACTTTGAAATGTTAGAAAGTCATATGCCATTTTATCAAGCGGGGCTTGGTGATAGATTAGAATATGAATTAACGTTTAACGATTATAACAAAGTTATCAAAAGCAGTGATGTTAATGCATCTTATGTAATACAAAATATTTGCTTGGAATTTGATCTGGTTAGTGATGTTAATTTAACCGAACAAATAATACAGCAAATTAATGGTAAGATGACATTTATGTATGATCGTATCTTGCGATATAGCACAATAAAAGCAAACAAATCTGATACCCTTTGGAATATCAACATTAATGTACCGGCAGTGAGCATGAAAGGTATTCTAATGCTGTTTGAAGACCCAGACAGAACAGACACGGAATTCTTTTACAACCCAAAGATTGAAAAGGTTGAAATGACAATAGAGGGTGTACCAAATCAGTTGTATAGCCAGGGCATGAAGGCATATCAATAATGGGATGAAATCAACAAACATCTTGCCCTAACATCAAAAAGAAACAAAAAGACAGACATAGTGGCTAGGGACTTATGTCTAACCAATGTTTCTCTTAAGACCTATCTAACAAAATCATATGCTTTGTGGCTTGACCTTAGATCATGCGATGACAATTTATTACACGGCAGTGGAAGAAAAATAGCAAACGGCAGTGAAGGCATAACGATACAAATAAATAAAAAAACAGAAGCAGATCAACCTTTAAATAATTTTATATATATAATACAAGATGCAAGAATCAATTTCGAAGATGGGAGAATCAAAGGAGTACGATACTAAATATCCTTAATATCCGCACAGTGCCATTATCTGATGTCAGACAGGCTGCGGTAAAACAGAGTTTGTTCTTGACATACTCGATCAAGAGTATGTTGGAGTTTTTGAAAATATAATTATATTGTGTCCAACCATAGATTGGCACGAGGCTTATAACAATAGATCCTGGATAGGTGATGTAAGACATCCGAGAGATAAAAAAAAAAAAATTGTCAATCCCGTGAGCAACGGTAAAGAAATGCTACAAGAACTGTTGCGTTTATTTTTCAGACAATATGCTGGCAAGCCCACATTATACATCATTGATGATTGCTCCGCCACAAAATAATTAACAAAGAAAAAAGATATGTTGTCAGAGTTGGCATTCTCTGGTCGTCACGCCAAACAATCAGTGTGTGTCATTTCACAGAGATATAATTCTGTATTGAAAGATTTGAGGGAGCAAGCATAATGGTTGTGTATGTTTTACACCAAGGACAGAGATAGTTATGAAAATTGTTTGAAAGAGAATGATGTTATTCCAACGCTGGAGGAGAGAACCAGAATAAGAAAAGCTTTAGCAAAGACTAAATATTCCAAAATGATATATAGGGTCCTATAGAAACCACAGCGTCCGAACGCAATGGCATCGTAGGTCCGCACTGTACTGCAAACAAGGACTTGAAACTGTAATGAAAGAGACAAAAAACAACAGAAAAGGTGGTGAAGACAGGGTTACAAGTTAATTTTGAGGACTGACCAACCAACTGGATATTGGGTTGA
Source organism: Cyrtodaria siliqua (assembly GCA_037043455.1). Lineage (NCBI taxonomy): Eukaryota > Metazoa > Mollusca > Bivalvia > Adapedonta > Hiatellidae > Cyrtodaria > Cyrtodaria siliqua. The sequence continues at coordinate 22,523 of JAWPHD010011563.1, forward strand.
ATATTTACGCATTGCTATTAGCAATGCTTTTTTTCTAACTGTTGCTAAAAGTAATATTAACAGCAAAGTAGCAATGTTAATAGCAATACTGACATGGAAATATAATGGAAATATCGGGAAATATAGTAATGCTTATAGCAATGCTCATAGCAAAGTAGCAATGATAATAGCAATGCTCATAGCAAAGTAGCAATGCTAAAAGCAATGCTCATAGCAAAGTAGCAATGCTAATAGCAATGCTCATAGCAAAGTAACAATGCCAATAGCAATGCTTGCAGCAAATTAACAATGCTAAAAAAAAATAAAAAAAATTAACACTGCTAATAAAAAAAATAGCAATGTTAACAACAATGCTATTAACAATACTAACAATTACTAGCTGCGTGGTGAATATCGCAGCTGGTTTTTTTGTGTTTTATATTTATTCCAAGATAAAAAATAAAATTATTAATATAAAAATGAATGCGGAAGACTATTACAAGATATCATACCGGAAGGTTCCACGGAACGTTTCACAGATGAATCAAAGCAACAAGAAACAAAAAAAGAAAGATTATCAGCCATAGTGGCTGGCGGTGGTAGCCGTCAATATTTGGGTAGAGACATACAACTTACGATTATAGATAGCATGCCCCCGGATGAAATTAACAAACTTCAGATAGATATGAAGCACGGCTTGGGGCAAGTATGACCAAGACTTTAGGCAATTATTTTATTAACTTGTATGTGATAGGAGTATCAAAATATTTCATTGTAACCAATCCACCAAAACTGATAGAAGATTTGGAGGAAGTCCCATTTATTAATCATGCTTTAACAAATGCTTGTTGCGAGTTGTATTACAGGTATGGGATGTGCTTAGCGCCATTTACAGCGATACTGACAACTGTTAGACATATTGATTTAAACAAAATACAGATAATATAAATGATGGAGAACCAAGAGAGTGAAGTTGCTATACAACCTGTTGAACAACAAAAAGTAAAAACTCCAAAACGAATAGAGGCTGGAAAAAAGGGAGCAGCGGCAAGGAAGGCAAAGCGTTTGCTTCAGGTAGAACAGGATGCAAAGCATGATGAAATAACAAAAATAACAATAGGTGAAGAGGAACCAGAAAAAAATCAAAATAAAAATATACAAAAATAATATTCCACTGTGTGTGTGGTTTTATTTAGGCATTGCTGGGTTGGGCTTTTATATTTATAACAAGAAATCTGTTGCTCCGCAACCTGTTGCTACACACCCTGTTGCTGCGGTTGCCACACTACCAAAAGACCCGTTTGATTATTAATAAAAACAATTAAACAAAAATAATCTTATAAAAAAAATGGCAACAAATATTGACGGAAAACAAATTGCAAATATGCTATATCACGCTGGAGTGGAAATATTTGTAACTATTGGATATTCTGAGACTGGCAAAAACTACTAAAAAGACCAGCTCCCAAAGTAGATTTTAATATGGGAGATGTTGGGATGTTGTCCATAGATATACTGATAGCAATTGCTACGAGGTATATGTTGATTAAGCAACGTATTATTCCTGCGGATATTATGAAATAATTTAAAAAATTATACTATATAAAAAAATGGCAAGAGCAGTAGCAATAATGATCGGTGGCGCATTAACAAACGCATTGGCGTTTAGCGGTTCAAATTATCTGTTTTCAAAAATGGGAAGTCATTCAAATGAGGAAAGACAAAGACATGGCAAAGCCGTAGAACAATTTGAAGCAGCACAATCGACGTAGAATAAAAAAAGAACACAGAGATTAGATTTTATTAATAAACAACTGCAAAAGGAACATCATACAGAGCAACCTTTTGATGACGTGGACCAGGCTATGAAACAGTATTATTACATAACTGGTAAACAGTTACTTTTGGAACCGGAGCCTAAGTTGAGTGATTTTTATACTCCATCTCCGGATCAACATAATAGAGAGATTATGTCTATTATGGTGGGCATGGCTGCAACTGTATTTGTGGCGTATAAATTGAACAGAGATACACAGAGACCAAATAGTGGAAAGATTTAACAGAACATTAGCTAAAAGATTGTTTGGTTATCAGTATGCTAAAGAAATAGATTCGCTAAAACGCAACAGAGATTGGGTAAAAAGATTACCAGACGTTGTCAAAGCAATAAATGTGGAGACAAAAAAGCCTCCTTCTGTTGAAACAAAAACATTAAATGCCAGTGTAAGATATGTATATCAACCTGGGGAACAAGAAGGTGGAAGGCGCAGAGCAACTGATCCTATATGGAGTGTAGATAGTCACAAGATTAATAGTTATATGATAACGCAAGGTATAAGAGTATATTATTTGAAAGCACCAGCGCCTCAAAGAGGATTCGTCAAAGAAGAACTACTTATTGTTCCTGCTGATACCCAAACGCGTATGTCGTGATAGCGTCTGGTGCTATGTATCTTTTAGAGTAAAATGGTGACAGTGTTACTTTGTTTACTGTTATACCATATATCTCATGCTTTATTGAGCGTATCATATTCATTTCATGGGTGTATTTTTTCTTGTTAAACAAGTTGATATGTTTTTTGATTACATATTATTTTACACCCTTGGCTTTTTTAATAATCTGCTCATCCGCTCTCAAAATAGAATATAGTTTGTGTCTTAATCCAATATACACAACTATAGCAACACCAGCACACTCATCTTTCATCTTGCCTATTACTTTTTTATTTGTATCATCATGCAGTGGATGGTTTTGCGGATAATCACTCAAGTCGCACTCATCTTTCATTTCAGCCATGTCTTTGTACACATCTTCTATTTTAATATCTACCAGCAAGCTGTCAGTTTCTGTGTATAATAAATTACAGTTATCTCCATACCTTTTCTTTAGAGTATTATAGTACCATTCATACATCATGTACTTTGATAAATCCAATACTGAAATCCCAACATAGATTGGTTTGTTTAATGTTATTTCTAATTTCTCTACATGTAATGCTGACAATTCATCTGAAAATTGTATACGTCTGCAAAAGTTGGGTTTGTCTAGTATTTTTCTTATTTTTTTCATTTTCAGAACCGTCAGTTCTGACTAGTCTTATATCAGTCCGCTTGCGTATATTTCCATTGTCTTACCGAACACAGAGTTGTTCGTAAGTTTGTAAATTCTAATACTCTGTGTATTTTCTTCAGTTTCATACCCAATTTTAAATACAGTTCCAGTTTTTTGTGATGTAACACATATTTTTCTTTGTCCATAAGATTGGGAACTAGTTGTTCTATATTTATCATACTATTATTTTCCAACAGATCTGTCTGGTATTCAGACAACCATTCCTTTTTTACTGCTAATCTTTCCGGTGCAAGTGAATTGTCATTGTGAGCTTCATGGAGTTTTTTGGGATATTCCAAATCAACTTCAAGTATTTGTCCTTTGCCAGGTTTTGGTATAGAAAATGTTCCACTCTTGTTTTTGACTTTCCAAACAAAGCCCGAATATGGAAGTGACTGGCTCATTGCCCATCCATAAAGGTTATTTGTATCAAGATTTATTAAGTAGTTATTTTCCTCGTTAGGATTATAATCAGCTACATATGGATTGTTTGCTTTGGCATATCGTTTTGATACCATACTTATTCCTCCACGCATACTTTTTCTGTAAATAAGTGCATGTCAATGTCTGTAAAAAGTTCTAGTTCTATTTCTGAATGTTTAAGTAAAGCATCCCAAGATAATCCAGGTGCTGTATAGTAATGTAAAGCATCAAGTGTGTATGCATTTATACATGTTTTTCTAAAAGTTTGAAATACATCTGCTAACAAAGTTACATCAGTTTTTAGATAGAGATCATGAAAGTCTCCAAGAGTTTTGCAGTTAAACTCTTTCCATATTTTTTGAGCATATTCGTAAGCTTCGGGACTTATACTTTCATCGCTTAGTTTGCTGTAAAATCATTATATAGGTGGCAATTGTGTTTCCTTAAATCTTTCCACAGTGTCCATATATTCGTATGGATAAACACCTTTTCGCAAAAGTAAATTTGTTTGTTCCCCAAACTGATTTTTAGTAATTTTAAAATCAGATTTATCTGTTGCATCAACTAATTTTTCCAGGGATGAAGCCATGAATAGAAATCTATCCAAAAATCTGAGTTGTCCAACGCTTATTGATATATATTTTTCAGCGTTGTTTGGGATGCATGTAATATTACTTGACATTATATGTATGTTTTGCATAATGAGATGACTATCGTATCCTTTGAGAATTATTAAATACAACAGGGATGATTGTTGTACCTGGTTTTATTTTCAGTTTTAGGTTGCAGTTTTTATGTGCTGCGCCTCTGTATTCACCTGTAAAATGACAGTGGTCTCTTACTTTACAGTTTTTGCCACATTTCCTACCTATTTCATTCTCGCATATCCAACAGTGTGTTGCTTTTTCATCATCTTCCTCATGTTTAAATTAACCAACGAGATGAAACCATACTCTTTTTGTTTTGTAGCATGTCCATTTCCGCTCTATTTCAGTTATTCTAACTGTTATTCTCACTGTTATTCTCACAGTTATTCTGACTGGTCTTATTTTCAATTAAACGATTTACACCTGTGACTGAACAAAGAGATTTGTCTGCGACCATGCTACAAAACATAGATACTGGGAAGTAGTAAAGCCATACATTGTTGAATGTATTAGGCTGAGACATATAGAAATTTGATGTGGAAGAATCAATTTATTTAATTCTCTCCTTGAAAATCATATTTTGTTGATTTCGTGTTTATTCGTTGATTTGAGTAAAATTTTGAAAAAAAACAATTTGTTTTGTATTAAAGAAACATTTTATAATTATAACGATTACTATTTTTTTTTGTTAGATTTTGGATATAATTTGGATAACTATTAAAAAAGTCTAGGTACTAAAAACTTTTTCAAATAATAAATTTAAACTTGCAATCTTCACTACCCTAAGATTCTAAGAAGTTTTAATAGATCAAGTGAGTATCACCATGAACTCTAACCCAGCTTATTTCAGTACCTTGTGGTAGGAGTTTTTCATATATTAAAAAAAAACAGAATATAACACTGGACCAGCTTATTTCATTACCTTGGGGTAGGAGGTTTTCATATGTATTTTGGGGTTGTTGGATCGAATCTCGAGTAAAAAAAAGCAAAGCATATATATGTAAATTGGGATTTTCTGGATCAAACTCGAGCAAAACGAGAGATTTGGTCCAGAACCCCCAATTTACATATATATTAAGACCATTCCATTTATGTGACAAAGGGGTGTTTTGAGGAAAATGACAGATCAGCAGCTGGACATTGAAACCCTGATCAGCCTGCAAGTTACTTGCAGGCTGAGCTGGGTTTACAATGAACGCAAAGGCTATTATAAGCGTGCTTAGCGGGTTAAGGGTTAAGCTTCCATTTCAAATTTACTTATTTGAAAAGTGTCATTTTCCAGCACATTTCAGGCTATATGTATGACTGTCGATTTTTAGTGGTGGAAGTAGACCACCCTCTTAATCCTGGGTAAAACCAGTACTGTATACCTCCCGCCGTATGAAAGTTTAATCACTTTTTCACTTTCAAGTTTAGTTCGATTTCAAGTAATATTGAATTCCGTACATACATGTGTAGATAAATATATAAATTACATTTTCACGAATTAAATAGCATTTGTTTATCCATTCAAGGATTCCCATTTGCCTTGAAGCAGGCAGGATGTGGTTTGGGAATAATGCTGCTGATCCTTATCGCCATTATCACTGGTAAGTGGTCATGGATGTGTGATTGCCATGACAACTGGATTGCCACGACAATTGGTAAGGTATAGTTGTCATGGTAACTGACATGTCTAATTGTTGATGTGACTGTATGGTGACTAGTAAGAGTGTTTGCCATGGTTACTGGTAAGACATCAGGTACTGGTAAATATCCTGTTGCCATGACAATGGGTATATCTCTTTTGGTGTTGGGCACCATATTACTTGGTATTGTGATGACACACTTGTATGATGTCATGGAATGTAGTTAGAACATCTTAAAAACATTGATAATTTAGCAAAGGATTGACAGTCTGCACAATGGGTTTAGTTTTTAAAACACTATTTTCCATATAATATTCAAACTTAATACATGAGTACGACATGTTCCTATCAAAATAAGGTCACCATGCCCAACCTTGACATACTTGTATACACCGTAGGGACGTATTATGTTGTAGTGTTGTCTGTCCCTCTGTTCGTCTGTCTGTCTGTCCGTCTGTCTGTTAGTTAACTTGAATCTGACAACTGATTCTTGCTAATTAGTTTCAAAGTATAAGGTATACAACAATGAAACTGTGTACGCATTTTCAACATCCAATGAATATTATCTTACGAAGGCCCATAACACTTTAGTTCATATTTTTGAATTATTTCCCTTTGATACAGTTTTAACCTGGAACTTAACATTGACAATAACTTTTCAGTATTAGGTATACAACAAAGAAATTGTGTGCACATCTTCAGCAACATCCAATTAATACATCTTTAAAGGCTCATTTCTCTCTGATTCCTTTTTTTTAAAAATTATTTCCCTTTATAAAATGTTTAACCTGGAACTTATATAACCTTATCAGTACTTTGATAACAATGACAGTTTGTATACCTCTTCAACATTATTTAGTGGAAGGCCCATAACTCTCTGAATCATTTCTTTTGAATTATTTCCCTTTAAAAAGGTTTAATGTGAAAATTTACCTTGCCTTTTACAAGCGATTGTTGAAAATAGCTTTCAAAGTAGTATAGGTCTACAACAATGAAACGATTAGCATATATGCCCTGCTCTTGTGTAACCCCCAATCGAAACCCTTCCTACACACCCCTCCCTCCTCAGAAGTTACAGTCCAACATGCCACCGCAACCTATTTTAGTAACCAAATTGCAGATTCCATTATATTCAACAAGATTTAGCCTATGTGTTGTGTGCAATATCATGCATACCATAATGTATACCATATGTATCTTTTAAACACGTACATTTTAAAATACACAATTATTTGATAGTTCAGAGTCTTTAGTCTATGTTCATGCCACAACCATAACTTAGCTCATTGTCGTTTGGTAAAAGAGAACTTAATGACAAATGCAAACAATATCCCTGGGGAGTTATTTTATGTCTGCAAGCTTTAATGATCTGAACCTTCCCATCAAGTGACAGAACTAATTGGATGCCCTGGGTGACAATGTTGACATTTCTATTTGCTGCTTCAATTCTGTTTGTGTAAGTATGTATTAGTGATGGATTAGCGAGGTCTTCGGCCTAAAATCACTTCTGAGACTATCAATCAAGCACTAAATGGATAGTCATAACCATTTAATATGTGCGCAATTGATAAAAGTTTGCTTTGCAAATTTGCCGGTGGATAAAAAATGGTAAAAATCCATACACAATTTAGCAAAAATATCAGGGGCTAAGGTTTAGCCTGAATCATAAGGGTATAGGTAATAGTCGGTGTAAAGGGTGTGTTTATGGGTTAAAAAACAGTGCTCAGCTAGCTTAAAGCTGGCAGTATTGCAGCTGGGATAAAGCTGTGTTTTTTACTGGCAATACCGCTAGCTAGCTAGTTTTAAGCTAGCTTTAACGCAGGTTTAATGTAGAATTAGCATACCTTTTTTGCGATAAAGCTAGCTCAAAAACTGCATTAAAGCTAGCTTAAAACTTGCTAAAAGCTATACAATTTTTGCTAGGGTAGACTAGGGGGCATGTTTATGGGTTTAAGTCAGTGTCAGTGGTGTGTTTATGGGGTTTAGCCAGTGCTAGGGATGTGTTTATGGGTGTAAGCCTGTGCCAGATGTGTGTTTATGTGTTTTAGCCAGTGCTAAGTGGTGGGATTATGGATATTAGCCAGGGCTTGAGGTGTGTTTATGGTAGTGCTTGTATATATGAGTTTTATTTGGTGCTAAATATATGTTGCATGTGCAAATTAGCCAAATCTTCACTGTTAAGTTTGTCATGATTATATAACATCACTTACATTAAATGTTTATCTTTCTTTTTTTTTATCTTAATTGTAGAATCATCTTATTGCCTCTTATTTACTGACGGTTTCCTGTTTATTTCAGATTACTCCATTAGTTTGCTGACTGAAGCTGGGAAGCTGTCCAATACTAAAACCTATCAGGTAGATTTTTAATAAAATATACGTTTAATTGAAATATTGAACTTTATGATAATGGCATATCAGTTTATTGGTCTCACATTTTGTTTAGTAGTGTTAGGGTAACAAAACACCCCTTTGTCACATAAATGGAATGGTCTTAATTCAAAGAAAGAACAGTCCATTATATATATGTAGCGGGTTAAGAGTTAAAAGGTGCTATGAGTATATGATTAGTTTAGTTTAAACTTATTTATTTTACATCGATTGTAACGAAAGCTCTATGAACTTATTTGAATCACTCTCGATGTCTTCCTGGGTAGAACCAGTACTAAGCAATGCAGATAAAGTGTCTTGCTCAGGGACACAACGCATACGGCAATGACGGGAATCGAACCCACGACTTTTGGCTCATGGGTCCAACGCTCTACCACTAGACCACCGCGCTCCACTATATGATTAAAGAAGGCACAGAACTCCTTTTACTTCTAAGGTGATGATATGTAAATGAAACTAAATAATTTCATGATTTGATGGTTTAAGGTCACATGGTTTGATTAGCGACTGACAATAGTCACACACTCTTGAACAATTCGACAATTTATTTGCAGGATTTTTGTCAAATCTGTTTTGCTGTTTAACATGTCATCAGCACATTATTTAGTTATTTAGAGCAGCTTCTAGATGGAAGGGGAGGTAATGAAAGGATTACAGGATCTCCTTGCTTGTACTATCCAGAACGAAAAGTTATACATTTAAAAATAAAGATATATATAATTTTACTTCTAATGACCTACTCTCATTTTGTGTGTTTTAGATTTTGTGGTTTGGCTTTAACACCATTTGATAATTGGATTATTACTGCACAATAATTTGCTTGTTTGAATGGTGTTTTACACCATGTTTCGCACATTTTAGGCTACATGTGATATTCAATGTTTATGTGGTAGAGGCAGAGCACCACATTTTTCCTGAATAGATTCAGATACTGTATATCCCGCCATCTGTAAGAATTGACACCTTTTCACTTACAAGTTGAGCTTCCAGTGGGATTTGTACCCACAGTGGTGAGAGGCAAGATGTTTACAATGCAATGAATCACTGATAAGTATTATATTTGCATGGGAGTTATTTAAATATTTTTACCAATTAGTCATATTACCGTATAATCCCTAATAAAGCCCCTCCCCTAATAAATGCCCCCCACTCCCCCCCCCCCCCCACCACCAACCACCATTTTTTCAGATTTTTTTTTTTTTAAACTAACCAAAAGATGCAAATTAATTCATTATTTCATTCACAATGGAACAATCAATAGAAAACTTAAAATCTGATGCATTGATTTACATAAGGATTTTGGTTTTCTTGGTAAAGAAAATCATTCAATATCTGATTTAAAAATTAATTATGCATTTTTGGTCTGAAATAAACGCCCCCCCCCCCCCCCCCCCCCCACCCCACTTTCAGAGATGTTGCACCCTCGGGGGCGTTTATTAGTGATTATACGGTAGTTTTGAAAGATTTAGCAAAGGAACTGTTTAACTTGTGTATTAAAAATGATACTAATGGTAAGATATTATAAAACACACTCTATCCAGCACAACATTACGTGGTCTCTTCTTAATTCCATTAAGTGATGGGAAAGCATATTAGCATAGTTTTATAAAGATATTTCGACAATAAATACATTTTAAAAAACATTTTTTACTGAAAATATGTGAAAGACTGGTTAAAATTACCTTTTTAAGCCGACATTATGGTTTTATTTCATACTCGAGCCAACCCCGTTTTCGCTTCTTGGAGAAGGGGTTGGATGTGGTATGAAAGTTAATACTCGGACCACGTAATAAATAAGGCTTATATTTAAATGTTTATAACTATAAACCAGTTTAAAGGGTTTTCATATCTTCTTTCCATTCTCTTAGATCATGATTTCAAAACTGAAATATCTTGTTTTCATTTATCAAGATGAATAATATTCTCTTTTATTACATTTCTATCGGTTAAAGATTGGGATTTCTCAGTGAAAGAATATTCATAATCACTAAATATTAATAACTAACTCCGAACACAAAAATAACTAACCGTGACGCTGAGTTATGACGTCAACAAAGTGGTGCTGACGTCGACGTAATCCGCCGATAACGTTCAATAAAACGAATAATTTCGGTTATCATGCACAAACTCAATTAAAATGTAATAAATAGATTATTTAACTGCTGGTTTCGATTATAGATAAATCCTTCATTCGATGGTAGACGTGTTTTATTTTTCACTTACTCGCATACGCTCCAAAAGAACCACACCCCTATCATCTCGTGAAGGATTTCTCTATCAATGATCCCAGCAGTTAAATAATATCTATATCTTAACCAGAATGATTATATGGAGCAGACTTTGAGTACAGGACATTAATTGTGCCCAGGATCATCCGTATTTATCATATATTTTGCATCAATTTTCTCTCAGATGGCTGTTGATCCCTTCAAATTAAGACCACTGTTCATAGATAGTTTTTACCCACTGAGATGTCAAGTGAAGTAATAATCTAATGAAACTGCATGTATTATGTAATACGTTACTCCATTGGTTAGCGTCTCAAATTTGTGACTGTAAAACACCCGATTTACCATCTGAAAAATATGCGACATTACATAACGTTGCAACAAACACCGTGATTGGATGATGTCAACAAATTGGGATGGTACGTGGTTGGTTTTACAAGCTGGGACGGTATGTGGTTGGTTTTACAATCTGGATGGTATGTGGTTGGTTTTACAATATGGGATGGTATGTGGTAGGTTTTACAATCTGGGATGGTATGTGGTTGATTGTACAATCTGGGATGGTATGTGGTAGGGTTTACAATCTGGGAAGGTATGTGGTTGGTTTTATGGTCTCAAACTACATTTAATGGCTCCGTAAAGTTTCAGACCGTAAAACCACACACATATAGTTCCAGATTGAAAATCTTAGTTTGGTTATCTCTTAATTCGTTTACAAGTCAGTTTAACAGCAAAACTGTAGCTGTTTTGATGGAAAAAACACTATAACCCAAAATATATTGTTGCTGCCAAAAGATTTAATGTATTTAATAAAAGCTATTTTTAATATTATTTTGATCATTTCGGTATAAAATATAAAAGTATATCTATATAAAGTATTAATCTAAACTTGTTAAAACATGACTTTGTTGTTGTATTTTCAGGAAATGATATTAGTGGCCTGGGGACGCCCAGGATTTTATCTCCTCTCATGCCTACAGTTTATTTACCCTTTTATAGGTAAGACATTTTTACAGTTTATAAAACCTTTTTATATTGTGTGTTCATTCTTCCACTTGTTGAAACCTTCTGGTACCTTCACCAATGTTAAATGCATCAATCGCCTGTTCTGTGGTACAGACCCAGTAACTGTTCTGTGGTACAGACCCAGTAACTGTTCTGTGGTACAGACCCAGTAACTGTTCTGTGGTACAGACCCAGTAACTGTTATGTGGTACAGACCGGTACAGACCCAGTAACTGTTCTGTGGTACAGACCCAGTAACTGTTCTGTGGTACAGACCCAGTAACTGTTCTGTGGTACAGACCCAGTTGCGCTTTGCGTACCCCAAATAAATGCATAATGAATGCAGAATGAATGCAGAATGATTGCAGAATGAACACAGAATGAACGCAGAATGAACACAGAATGAACGCAGAATGATAGGTTTTAGGTTTTAATACACAAACTTTGTCTGGACTAGTTCTCCTGAACCCCTGGAGGGATTTCAGCGAAACTTGGCAAAGTTGATCAGTTTCAAGCCTAATTGTGCAAACCTTTGCCGTGATCCAGCTGAATGATTTTTGGCAGAGTTATGGCCCTTTAAAGGTCTTAATATACAAACTTTGACGAGATTAGTATTTTTTGAACTCATGGCCGGATTTCAGCGAAATGTTTTAGGGATGATCAGTATCAGGCCTAGTTGTGCATATCATCACCATGTTCCGGTTGAATGATTTTTTACAGAGTTATTGCCCCTTATACACAAACTTTATCCGACTTGTTTTCCTGAACCACTTGGCAGGAATGATCAGTACCAATCCTAGTTGCGCATATTGATGTTGTGTTCCCCAGCACAGACTCCTAATAGCCAGTAGAGCGATACAGGCCCAAGAATACACGCCCTCTTAAGAGTACAGGCCCTCTTGGGCCTCTTGTTGATAAATTTCCTTAAACAAATTACATGTTTTAAGCGTGTTCTTGTGTAAAATTTGCTTGCGAGTATTAGTGTAAACAATATTTTATTTCCAAATTTTAATGTTTTACAACTTACTTTGCTTATTATATAGGCATTCAAAGACATTTGAAAAGGATTAAGAAGGAAGCTGTTAGCTTGCATAAATCTGTTTTCTTAACGTAATGATATGAACTCATGACAGTTGAAACAAACAAAAAATAGCTATTTTTAGTGATTAAATATTGAATCATTTTAACATTGTTGTGGATAACAACTAAATAAATAGCGGGAGAGTATTGCTTCATTTCTATGTTTCTGGCAGCAGGAAGATCTGGTTTCGTCGAGCTGGTCAGTGATGTCTTCTAAATATGGATAAATAGTTATACTTTTTCTAATATGCAAGTTACTAAGTATTATCCTTGAAATATTTGACATTCCTGGCTAGTAGTATCCCTGGTAATAAAGTTGTCATAATGGCCTAGTTATTCATTCATAACTTCCACATCCGGTCAACTTCCGGTAGTTTGAGTTATTCAGTAGGTGAAGATAAAGGGGTTTACTCGGACTTTATCCTCAGTCTCTATATGAAAAATGAAAATATTAACCATGATTTAAATTAAATTTATCCATATTGGTGTTTTAAAATCTGACAACACCAAAAGAAGATACATAGATGAACACAAAAAATAAAGCTTTTAATATAACTATCACCATGATCACTACAAATAAGTTTTATAAAGGGCTAAAGTCACTTGAGCACCAATGATAAACACCGAGTTTACGCCCTACCAGAATGTGGAGGTCTTTTATTTTATTGATCACTGATTGGTCAAATTATTTTGATGCTGTCATGTGAAAGTTATGAATTCAAGGATTGCCATATTGGCCTAAGTGACTAGATACAATGGATATAGAGCTGATACAGTATATAAAGTATATGGCAGACACTTAGGGATCACTTTGTCTGTCTTCCGTCGTCGTCCATCCGTCACACTTTAACCTTCAACCTAACCTTGGCCATAAATTGAAAAGTATTTGACTTACGCTGCTCCCAACTAAATTCCTTTTTGTTTATTTCGCTCTTCGGGGCATACAATTTTATTAGATCCTGGGACCATACGCCGCTCGATATAGAGGATGAAATAAAGATACAAATATTGCTATATCCACCGCCATATGCTTGCCATCTTCGGGATGGTTAAAATTCTGTACTGTTGATTTTAATGAATATTGAGTTCTGCTCAACCCGGGGCTAGAGGGCGTGAGCGGTGGCTAGCATATTTCACTACCGCTCATGAACAGTCTCAATCAAACCGAGACTGCAATATTTCGTATGTGTCGTGCTCGGCCGTTTCCAAAGGTCCATTATCATACTATTTTTTATGTTCATGGAACTTCAAAAACAATTTCATTTCACCTGAAGGAATGTTGTTTCATATGTCCAATAACTCTGACTTTCATTGTGGCAGATTTATGCCCCTTTTTTATAAAACTTTAACTTGTAACATAACCTTGGAAATACCTTGAGAACACGGCAGCTGACACAAGTTTTCCATGGAACAACCTTCTAGTATTTTACTAGAAACTCTTCAAAGAATACAAACTGGAAATCGGCCAGTATGAACCGGAAATCGGCTAATATGAATGGGAAGTTGACCAATACAAACCAGAATTTGCCAAATACGGACCAGAAGTCTCCCAATAATTATGACTTCCGGTTTGTATTGGACGAGTTTGTGTTGTAGTTTGGAAAATTTCTAGTAAAACACGGGTAATATATAGAGGATTTTACATGAGTACTCACTCATTATTGATTTATTAAATGAGTTGGCCGAGCATTATATCATTTTTGCTAACGAGTTAATAAATTCAATAATGAACGAGAATAAATGTTAGATTCTATTTATCACATAACTCACACATCCTCTTTAATTGCATTTTGCCTGTCGCTTTAACACACGAAACCGACATAAACCATGGTAATTGGATCTTAGTCATTATCAATTGTTTTTGACAGTGCATACTAGGCTTGTTTGCATACTTACATAACTAGTGGTATATCGAAAATATAGAATGGTGTTATTCCACTCCCACACCATAAGTTATGTGATACATTTCCGTTATTTACAGAATTGAACAGTTTTGCATCGCAGTTCAATATTATACCATTCCTTTATTTTCAGCGTTGATCAGCTTCAATGTGATAATAGGGGACACAGTTACAAAAGTTATAACCAGAATAGGTGGAGATTGTAAGTATATAAATCCATGGTAACGTCATTGGCAGAAACTTTAGCCAGAAAACTTCACTTCACATTATTGTTGTTGTTTTTTCAATTCAGTTTAGTTCATTAAGATTTATAACAAAATGAGCATGAATTTGGGGGATTGAACCCCTCTGCCTGAATAAGCAGTGACCCTATTCTTGCCCGGGAACCAAACGTGGCAGAACAATAAGTGATATGCAGTAAAGACTTATTGAGGAGTATTGTTGATTAGGAATAAAAAAAAAACATTGTAACTTAAAAACAAATTCTGCTGAAGTAAATCATATAACAATTAAATTATGCATGTTTACAACTTTGGAATTGTAACATTTAACATGTGATTAATTTTAGGATTTCAATTTCAATATTTACTATACCAGATGGTATCGGTAAGTTTTCAGAGAGAAATTGTGTGGGAAATATTCCTGAAATTTAAAATATACGAGGGTCATTCAAAAAGTGTTTCGTAGAAATAAAGTCAGATACATGCATTATTTTACCTGATTTTGTAGGTAATTTCAATAACAATGTATACTGAACATTGTATCACAATTCGTCAAGAGATTATAATGTTATACGGTTTTAAATAGAGCTTACTCATATATACTGACCATTTTCTGTAGTAAATATGAAACCAGTGGGAAAAGCCGAAATTAGGACTTTCCGTTGCGCTTTAAATATATCTGGGAAACAAATCATTCATGAAGTTTAAAGCATGTATGGGCATTCTTCTGTTTCAAAAGCCACAGTTTACAGGCGGTTAAAAGTGTTTAAAGAGGGAAAACCCAACGGCAAAGATCTTGACCGTGTCGAAAGATCGAAGACTTCATTGTCCTCAAGAAAGATCGCAGCTGTTGATGCTACGGTGAAGGAAGATTCAATATAAAACTGTTTCTGATATAGCTGCATCAGTGGGCATATCAACGGGAAGTGTTCATGAGATTTTAACGAAGCGATTAAAATTAAACAAGGTATCTTTTGACCAAAGAGAAAACGGCACAACAAATGAAATGTTGAAAATAACTCTTGAAAAAATATGGAACTGCCAATGAAAGGAGTTTAAATTAGCTCATAACAGGTGATGAGACATGCATATATTATGTTGAACCTCAACGACGGATTAATAATAAACAATGGCTGAGAAAACGGCAAAAAAGATCAGTAATTGCCAAAAGGACAGAAAGTGCGAAGAAGGTTTTCTACACTATTTTCTTTAGTTCAAAGGGTCAAATTGTGCAGATACCTAGTGCTCCAGGAAAATCTGTTATGGGAAAGTTTTATAAGGACAAGGTCTTAAAATCAGTGAAATATCACTATGTTAAACTTCGTCCAAGGACTGGTTTAAAGGGCATACATCTCGTACATGATAATGCTTCTTCCCATAAAAGCGCTATAGTACAACAATTTCTTCGAGTGAACATGAACACAGCAACCTTGATCTTTTCATCGTTTGAAAATTCATGGCGTCAAGACGATGTGTCACGCGTAAAATCCAGGTCCTAGCTCCAAGGTCAAGGTCATACTTAGAGGTCAAAGGTCAAAACCATGTTGGGTGCATTTGTCACTTACAGTAACATTTCTTGTTTTATTTAGAATATAATTATGCAAACAGATTTAAAGTGTAAATGATTCTTGACTAATAAATCTAGGTGCTAATTTTAATAAATACTTCAAGATAGTCGTGTGTCCCTTTAATTATTATCATATGAAGACTTTTGAGTTATTTCCCTTTCAAGATCCATCAATTAAATGAATTGGGGCTATATATCTGTATATCATTACGTGGTCCCTGCCTTAATTCTATTAAGCGATGGGAAAGCTTATATTAACATGATTTTATAACGGATACTTCGACAATAAAACATGTTTGAAAGCTTTTTTTATTTAAAAAATGCGGTAACCTGTTTAAAATTACCTATTAAATGTTTTAATTTTACAATATGCAGATTTTTAAAGCCGAAGTTAAGGTTTTATTTCATACCCCAGCCAACCCTGTTTCTCGGAGAAGGGGTTGGATGGGGTATGGAAGTTAATACTCGGACCACGTAATGTGAAAAATATATAGGAAAACAAAACAAAGGAGTTATATTTGGTAAAAATATAACATATATATATTCATTTCTTTCCACCCCACCCCCACCCCACTCCCTGCTTCACCCTTGCCTATGTTCCTAAAGCTACTAATCTACCAAAATCTTCTTGTTTGTGGTATTGAGAGAGAAAAAGACAAATCCATCAAACTAGTGTTGTGAAAAATAGTGTATATAAACAATTTCATTTAAAAATTAAAAATTGAGAAATTTTGGACAAAATATGATATAATCCAAATAGCGAGTCAGCATTTAACAGTTTTTGACAAGCCTATCTGGATTTATTGCATTTCACATTGATGTTAATGAAGTGCACTTGCATGTTCGGGTTTCTCCAGTTACATCGCACAAAGAAATCATTTTCTCCGAAACATTCATTGCATAGTACTGCCAGAAGTCAAACAATAAAACGGCCAGTAAAACCAATTGAAAATTATTCTGCGACAGATTATGCAGCTTGAAATTAAGTGGAACAGTTGTCTTGTTATGATTATCCATAGTAAACATTGTTAAATGACAAGGTAAATAACTGTGTAACTGCTTGTCATGAAAGCCTACAAATAAACATGTAATGAAAGATAACAATATCGGACAGGGAAAGCAGCATTCAAGGAGGACAGTCAACCACAAAACACAAAAACAAACATGCAAACAGACAAACGAGAAGGCAAAAGTAATAACAAATGCAAACGACATCACAAACACAAAAGGGTTGACAATAGGGCTATTGCCTTGGAACGGTCAGTGGCAACAAAGGCCACTGCGGGTTTAAACCGGTTCTAGGGTGCACCAAACCTCACACTTACCCTACTGTCAACCCATTAAAACATGACAGTGTAAATAAAGAAATCCCCGCCATGATCTAATCTCTAACCAACAAGGCAGCATCAATAGGCAATATAAGTAAAACACAAATATACTCGTTTAAATATAATACAAAAAACAATAGCCTAGAAATCAACAATGAAGGTACTCAATGACTTGACAGAAGCCAGAGCAACAAGAGAATAAACCATTAAGGGCACGACGAGAAAGATCATAGACAAGTTAGGTAAAAAGATTCAATACCTAAAAACTAAAAAAATATTGGTTCAGGAGTTTTATTCCATATGGTTTACGGATAATCCAACAGCATAAACATATGGAGTTAATGGAAGTAAAACCTTATATGGCATTGTTTATATTTCACATCTGAAAATATAATATATCTTCACTCAAAATGACGTCATGC
The DNA here is from genome assembly GCA_037043455.1 of Cyrtodaria siliqua. NCBI lineage: Eukaryota > Metazoa > Mollusca > Bivalvia > Adapedonta > Hiatellidae > Cyrtodaria > Cyrtodaria siliqua. The sequence continues at coordinate 40,454 of JAWPHD010011563.1, forward strand.
AATGTTTTCGTTGTTTACGTTGTTGACTTTATTGACGTCATTGTTTTGGCGCATTATATTTTTCCTGCATACATTTCCAGGTTGTGAGTATATAAAAAATAGAATATTTGTTGGTTTGTCGTGAATATAGGATTTATATTCATCTCGAAGCGAGAAAACTGAAATATTTTCACTCGTGCTAAGCACTCATGAAAATATATGTTTTCTCACTTCTCGATGAAAATAAATCCTATATTCACTCAATAAAAACAAATATCCTCTATATATTACCTTCAAATTATAAAACATGTTTCGACTGTAAAATAAAATAAAGCATCCCATATCTAATACAAAGAAGGCTTATTCTAATTTCTAATAGAATGATACATATATAAACTATTTATGAAGTATCTTCCTGCTGTCATTTTCTGATTACCTTACTGGTCACGCTGCCGTTGTCTCTGTACAGAAACATTAGTACATATATTTACATTTCAGATATAGCTGGTACAGTACTGGGTAAACGACAGTATGTTATATTTCTGATAACCTTACTGGTCACCCTGCCACTGTCTCTGTACAGAAACATTATTACATATATTTACATTTCAGATATAGCAGGTACAGTGTACTGGGTAAACCACAGTTTGTTATATTTCTGATAACCTTACTGGTCACTCTGCCCGACTGTGTCTGTACAGAAACATTAGTACATATATTTACATTGTATATATAGCTGGTACAGTGTACTGGGTAAACCACAGTTTGTTATATTTCTGATAACCTTACTGGTTACTCTGCCCGACTGTCTCTATACAGAAATATTAGTAAATATATTTACATTTCAGATATAGCTGGTACAGTACTGGGTAAACGACAGTTTGTTATATTTCTGATAACCTTACTGGTCACTCTGCCGCTGTCTCTGTACAGAAACATTAGTAAGTTAAGCAAGGTAAGAATTGTTTTGTAAATGCATGCATTTAAATGGCTAAGGATGACCATGAAACTATTGTTACATTGTATACCATGTTTCCCATAATAAGAGCACCTCCTGTAATAGAATTGCATCCCCACCCCACCTACCACCTCCAGGGCCGCGGCCTACACTTTTTTCTGAGAAATAATGCCAAAAATGCAATAAAAATCGGATGCCTAGTGGGATAAGGGGCTATATTGTATACTAGTATTTCGTGTTAATATAAATAATATTAAACTACTTTAAATGTTTTCAGCTTTTCTTAAGTTATAAGATATATAATTTACTGTAAAAGGTAAGGATATTGATGCTCTTATAGACATATTCACCGGTACGAAATATACGCCAAAACGCACTTCCGACAGTCTAGCTGAAATTTCTTTTCGGGGGAACATGCCCCCGGACCCCCCTAGAACTCGGCCTACACATCATATTCAGCCAACCTACGCCCCTCACCTTCCCACTTCCACCAACCACCACCATCACCACCACCACCACCTACCATATCCCCATTTCCACCCAAATTCCACCCACCACCACCACAACAACAACAACAGGAAAACAAACAAAAAAGTTTTACACCCATTTGGCTTTTTAAATATCACCCACAGGTGCTACTTTTAGGGGTAATACGGTCAATTAAAGGGGCAGACAGCAATCCTAATCTATAAAGAACTCACGGCATCCCGTTAGTTTTTCTACATAACTTGCATTTGTTCGATCATTAATATTAATTCTAGTATAAAGCAAGTTATTTTTTGCATATTTCCTTCTGATTATATTGCACAAATACTATATTTAAACCTATGGTAGAATAATACGAAAAAAAGGAAAACTAAAATTATTTAATTATATGCAAGCAGGTTCAACCTCAAAATGATACTGGATAAATTAATTTAGAAGCTAATTTAAATGCTTGATAAAAACTTCAAGATTGCCGTGTGTCCCTTTAAGAACAAAATAGTTATGTATCAACTCCTGAGGTTCCGTGACATATTTTAAACTACTATGTTTGAAACGTGTCTCGTTTTGTGCGGAATGTAAAGTCATTATTGATAATTTAAACGGACATTCGGCAATCCTTTTTTTCTGCATAACTTGCATGTTCAAATTAATAATAATAATTATTGGATTAGTGGATTTTGCATATTATATGATATATCAAACCAATAAAATGTAAATATTACTTGGTCCCGCCTTAATTCTATTAAGCAATGGAAAAGCTTATATTAGCAGGATTTTATAATGGCTATTTCGACAATGAAACGCGTTTAAAAACATTTTTTTATGAAAAAATGCAGTAACCTATTTAACATTACCTGTTAAATGTTTTAATTTACAATATGCAAACTTTTTAAGCCAAAATTAAGGTTTCATTTCATACCCCAGCCAACCCCGTTTTCGCTTCTTGGAGAAAGGGTTGGATGGGGTATGGAAGTTAATACTCGGACCACGTAATGCCTATGGTAGAATAGCCAATCAGACTCCAACGCATCATCATCGCCTTTTATTTAAGTATACGTGTATACAATCAAGTTTAAAGTTGAAATGATTCTGGATTAATAAATCAATGTGGACTTTTAATTCTTAATAAATACTTAAAGATTGCCGTGTGTCCCTTTAAAACTACAAATACAATTCAGATTGCCGTGTGTCCCTTTAAAACTACAGATACAATTCAGATTGCCGTGTGTCCTTTTAAAACTACAGATACAATTCAGGTTGCCGTGTGTCCCTTTCAAACTACTGATTCAATACAGATTGCCGTGTGTCCCCTTAAAACTACAGATACAATTCAGTTGTACTATTTCACCTAATTTAGAGATCACGAATGCGCTATATAAAGCCACTCCTAACAGTCTTGCCTATTTAAAGCCACTCCTGACAGTCTTGCCTGTGTAATAGTTAAAGCCACTCCTGACAGTCTTGCCTGTGTAATAGTTAAAGCCACTCCTGACAGTCTTGCCTGTGTAATAGTTAAAGCCACTCCTGACAGTCTTGCCTGTGTAATAGTTAAAGCCACTCCTGACAGTCTTGCCTGTGTAATAGTTAAAGCCACTCCTGACAGTCTTGCCTGTGTAATAGATAAAGCCACTCCTGACAGTCTTGCCTGTGTAATAGTTAAAGTCACTCCTGACAGTCTTGCCTGTGTAATAGTTCAAGCCATTCCTGACAGTCTTGCCTGTGTAATAGTTAAAGCCACTCCTGACAGTCTTGCCTGTGTAATAGTTAAAGCCACTCCTGACAGTCTTGCCTGTGTAATAGTTAAAGCCACTCCTGACAGTCTTGCCTGTGTAATAGTTAAAGCCACTCCTGACAGTCTTGCCTGTGTAATAGTTAAAGCAACTCCTGACAGTCTTGCCTGTTTAAAGCCACTCCTGACAGTATTGCCTGTGTAATAGTTAAAACCACTCCTGACAGTCTTGCCTGTGTAATAGTTAAAGCCACTCCTGACAGTCTTGCCTGTGTAATAGTTAAAGCCACTCCTGACAGTCTTGCCTGTGTAATAGTTAAAGCCACTCCTGACAGTCTTGCCTGTGTAATAGTTAAAGCCACTCCTGACAGTCTTGCCTGTGTAATAGTTAAAGCCACTCCTGACAGTATTGCCTGTGTAATAGTTAAAGCCATTCCTGACAGTCTTGCCTGTGTAATAGTTAAAGCCACTCCTGACAGTCTTGCCTGTGTAATAGTTAAAGCCACTCCTGACAGTCTTGCCTGTGTAATAGTTAAAGCCACTCCTGACAGTCCTGCCTGTGTAATAGTTAAAGCCACTCCTGACAGTCTTGCCTGTTTAAAGCCACTCCTGACAGTCTTGCCTGTGTAATAGTTAAAGCCACTCCTGACAGTCTTGCCTGTGTAATAGTTAAAGCCACTCCTGACAGTCTTGCCTGTGTAATAGTTAAAGCCATTCCTGACAGTCTTGCCTGTGTAATAGTTAAAGCCATTCCTGACAGTCTTGCCTGTGTAATAGTTAAAGCCACTCCTGACAGTCTTGCCTGTGTAATAGTTAAAGCCACTCCTGACAGTCTTGCCTGTGTAATAGTTAAAGCCACTCCTGACAGTCTTGCCTGTGTAATAGTTAAAGCCATTCCTGACAGTCTTGCCTGTGTAATAGTTAAAGCCACTCCTGACAGTCTTGCCTGTGTAATAGTTAAAGCCACTCCTGACAGTCTTGCCTGTGTAATAGTTAAAGCCACTCCTGACAGTCTTGCCTGTGTAATAGTTAAAGCCACTCCTGACAGTCTTGCCTGTTTAAAGCCACTCCTGACAGTATTGCCTGTGTAATAGTTAAAGCCACTCCTGACAGTATTGCCTGTGTAATAGTTAAAGCCACTCCTGACAGTCTTGCCTGTGTAATAGTTAAAGCCACTCCTGACAGTCTTGCCTGTGTAATAGTTAAAGCCACTCCTGACAGTCTTGCCTGTGTAATAGTTAAAGCCACTCCTGACAGTCTTGCCTGTGTAATAGTTAAAGCCACTCCTGACAGTCTTGCCTGTGTAATAGTTAAAGCCACTCCTGACAGTCTTGCCTGTGTAATAGTTAAAGCCATTCCTGACAGTCTTGCCTGTGTAATAGTTAAAGCCACTCCTGACAGTCTTGCCTGTGTAATAGTTAAAGCCACTCCTGACAGTCTTGCCTGTGTAATAGTTAAAGCCACTCCTGACAGTCCTGCCTGTGTAATAGTTAAAGCCACTCCTGACAGTCTTGCCTGTTTAAAGCCACTCCTGACAGTCTTGCCTGTGTAATAGTTCAAGCCACTCCTGACAGTCTTGCCTGTGTAATAGTTAAAGCCACTCCTGACAGTCTTGCCTGTGTAATAGTTAAAGCCATTCCTGACAGTCTTGCCTGTGTAATAGTTAAAGCCATTCCTGACAGTCTTGCCTGTGTAATAGTTAAAGCCACTCCTGACAGTCTTGCCTGTGTAATAGTTAAAGCCACTCCTGACAGTCTTGCCTGTGTAATAGTTAAAGCCACTCCTGACAGTCTTGCCTGTGTAATAGTTAAAGCCATTCCTGACAGTCTTGCCTGTGTAATAGTTAAAGCCACTCCTGACAGTCTTGCCTGTGTAATAGTTAAAGCCACTCCTGACAGTCTTGCTGTGTAATAGTTAAAGCCCCTCCTGACAGTCTTGCCTGTTAAAAGCCTTGCAGCGTGATCCTAGTTTCTCTACACTCTTTGTATATTTACAATTCATATTTCTTAATTGTTGATTTTGTAAAAAAAGTAAATATTTTGGTAAATAAATAATTGTGGAGTATTTTAGTGAAACATGTGATAATACAATAAAGAAAGGTATACAATCGGAACTTTATTTCCTTCTTATAATAATTCTTAAAGTATATAAACGGGAAAAATTTCTATTCTTACATGTACATCAATCACTTATTCATTTAGTTTATTTTAAATATGCAGTTATTAGCTCTACTGGCCAAAGGCCAGAAGGGCATATGCCATGGTCTTTCGTCCGTCCGTCGTCCGTTAACTTTTTGATGTCAACACTTTGTCAACACTATTGCGCCTCCAATATGTATCCTACCTTTACCAAACGTTGCCAGATTGTTGAAATTAATGAATGCCCAGTCAAATTTGAAAACCAGCCAGATCGGACTAGTAACACAGAAGTTATGGCCCTTGAATTATTGAAAAATGTGTTAACACTCCAGCACCTTCATTTTTCATCTGATCTTTACCAAACTGTACCAGATTGTTATGATAAGGCCGTCATTCTGCCGTATTTCAGAAAAACTTTGCAGGGATGATCAGTACCAAGGCTAGTTGTGCATATTGTCACCTTGGTTCGGTTGAATGATCTTTTGTGGAGTAATGGCCCTTTAAAGGTTTTAATACATATAATTTGTATGGACTAGTTCTGCTGAACCCATGGCCAGATTTTGACGAAACTTGGCAAGGATGACCAGTATCAAGCCTAGTGGTGTAGTTATCTGGGCGTAGAGCACTGGCTGTTTTCGTTTTTAGTAGGCAAAGTGGTTATTAATAAATATTTTGATTATATGTGTGTACCTATTTAGCGGCATCACATGATATGTGAGATAACGCGTTTTATTTAGGGTATCTGGGTGTGGCGAACTGTTTTTGTTTTAAAATATGCTAAGATTAAGAAGTGTTTTTTTATTGAATATGCATGTCCTCTCTCTCTCTCTCTCTCTCTCTCTTTTAAAGTACGTAATTTCGTTATATAGCCGACGCACTCTTTTGAGCATGACACCAACATATACAGTTTCGGTACTGCGCGTTTAGAGAAAAAAATAAAGAAATAAGCTCGAATAATAGCATAATATAATTTCTGATTTTAATTTAAATATTGTTATTAGCCCAATACAAGGAAACGTCATGCTCTGAAGATCGCGTAGGAGTAATAGGTTGTATTAATAGGTTGTAATCTGTCTTGCATTTGGTCTGTATTTAAATATGTATTATATCAATCGAAATGGATCCGTTACAATGTTTTTGTCTATAGACACATACGTGAAGTATGAGACTGCGGAAGGATAAATTTCAGAAAATGTCGGAGATTATAGTGTATATTGGTATATTTTGGGGATTCGTTTTACATAATCTTAGTTTAAATTGTAAACCACGTATTTACGCTTTATACTTGCTCGCAAACAACTTATTGATTATTATTTTAAATGAGTAATGTCAAATTTGGAAGTTTAAATTGTAGGGGCTTGTATTCCGATAAAATAAAAAGGACAGACATTTTTTCAAGATGTAGAGATGAGTATGATGTTACATTTTTGGTTGATACGCATTCTACAAAAGAAATAGAAAATCAATGGAGGAGTGAATGGGGTTTTGAGGCTAAATTTTGTTCTTTCTCGAGTGCTAGTAGAGGCACTTCAATTTTGTTTAAAAATACTTTTAGCTATACAATCCATAATACTCTTATAGATCCAAACGGTAACTATATAATTCTAGATATAACTTTACAAGATCAGAGAATGACAATATCTGTAGTATATGGTCCTAGCGAGGACAAACCGAAGTTTTTTCAAGATTTCTTTAATTTAATTGAAAGTTTCGGTAACTCATCTAAAATCATTGGTGGTGATTGGAACGTACCCTTAAATTATCAGATTGACACATATAATTATAAACACAAAAACAATACAAAGTCAAACGAAATGATCGTAAACAATATGGAAACTTTAGACTTACATGATGTTTGGAGAATAGACAATGAAAATGAAAATAGATATACATGGAGGGGTCCTAACAATAAAATGGCACGCTTAGATTATTTCATTATTTCATCTGATCTGCAAATGTTTGTTGAGAATACTAATATTGGCATACGTTATAAATCGGACCATTCTCCTATATCTGTATTTTTTTCTTTTATCGATCAGCCAAGGGGCCGTGGTTTATGGAAATTCAATAACAGTTTACTGACAGATCCCGAGTATATAAATATTGTAAAAATGACAATCAGTGAAACGGTAGATCAATATAAAGTTCAAAATGAGGAAAATGTGCAGGAAACTAAATTTAATATTAGCGACCAGTTATTTTGGGAAACGTTAAAGTTGATGATAAGGGGTAAAACTATTTCATATGCGTCCTATATAAAAAAGAAAAAAGACACAAAACAACAGGATATTGAAAATACATTAAAGGCATTATACGCAAAACTAGAAAATGGGGATATTTCAGTCGAAAACGAAATAGAACAATTAACAGTAGAATTAAAAACAATAAGAGATGAAAAAATTAAAGGGATTATTTTAAGGGCAAAAGCAAAATGGAAAGTAGAAGGAGAAAAGTCAACTAAATATTTTTGTAATTTAGAAAAAAGACAATATACAGAAAAACTTATACCGAAAATTGTTAAAGATGATGGGTCAGAAACGAGCAACATAAAGGACATTTTAAAGGAACAAAATTTATACTATAAAAATCTTTACAGTTCCAGATTACAGACTGCAAATCAGAGAGTAGAATCTGACTTTTTTAATATAAATAATCCATTCTTAAATCAATTAACAAATGAGGGAAGTGATACATTAGAAGGGTTCCTAAATAAACAGGAATGTTTGAATGTGTTAAAGGATATGAAAAATAATAAATCTCCGGGATCTGATGGTTTTCTGTCGAGTTTTATAAATTCTTCTGGATTGATATTGCGGATTTCCTCATTAATGCATTAAATGATAGTTATTATTCTAAATCACTCTCAGTTACACAAAGACTAGGAGTTATAACATGCCTAAAGACGGTAAATCTAAACTTTATTTGAAAAAATTGGAGACCAATTTCACTATTAAATGTAGATACAAAAATTGCTTCTGCCACAATTGCACGTCGATTTAAAACAATTCTTCCTAAATTAATATCGGAAAGTCAGTTAGGATTTATGAAAGATAGGCACATAGGAGAATGTACTAGACTTATTCTAGATGTAATAGAAAAATGTGAGGCAGAGACTATACCTGGAATCCTAGTTCTTTTAGATTTTGAAAAGCATTTGACTCCCTTGAATGGTGTTTTATTGAGAAAGCGTTACGTTTCTTTAATTTTGGGGAATCAATAGTGCAGTGGTTTAACACTTTATACAATAATGTTTCAAGCTGTGTTTTAAATAATGGTCATTGCTCCGAGTATTTTCCTATACATCGAGGCGTGAGACAAGGAGATCCCTTATCTCCATATCTATTTATAATATATGTAGAATTTTTAAGTGCAGCTTTAAAAAACCAGAATGACGTTATTGGAATAAAAATTAAGGACTCCGAATATTTGATAAATCAGTATGCAGATGATTCCTCATTATTTTTAAGTGACGATGAGAGATCTTTAAATTCAGCTCTTGAAATAATAGATAAATTTCAACTATGTTCAGGGTTAAAAGCTAATTTTGAAAAATCACAAGTTGTATGGATTGGGTCAAAGAAGGGTAGTAGGGAAGTAATACAGACTTATAAAGAAGTAATATGGAACCATGAGGGAACGTTTAAAATATTAGGCATATATTACAATTTACAAAACGAAAATTATGTCATTCAAAAATTTTATAATAAAATAGAAAAAATGAAAAAAATAATTAACGATTGATCTTTCAGAAACCTCTCTATTATTGGTAACACAACGGTAATTAAAACACTTGTTCTCCCGATAATTATCCAATGTTTAACTGTTCTGCCTGATCCTCCAGATCATATATATAATGAAATTCAAAATATGATGTTCAAATTTTTGTGGTGTGGAAAACCTGATAAAATTAAGAGAAACGTTGTTGTTAGCTCACATGAAGAAGGAGGACTAGCATTTCCACACATTAAATTGTTCAGTCAGTCTCTAAAATCATCTTGGATTAAAAAGATTTTAGATCCAGATAAATTTGCTCCATGGAAAACCCTAATGTTAGATGATCTGGAGAAAATAGGCGGATATAGGTTATGGCATTTACATAAAGAAGGTCTTTTAATGGTAGCAGAACATACGAACAGTTTCTGGAAGAGTGTTTTGAGGTCCTGGGCACTTATTGATAAGAAAAGTACCTCAACGCCGGAAGAAATTTTATCTGAACCTCTATTTTATAATATAAATATTAAAATAAACAATAATATGGTGTTTTATAAAGAATTTTGTAAAAAAGGTATATTTTTTGTTAACGATATAGTAAATGAAAACTGTATGTTCTTACCGTTTGAAGACTTCTCGGATAAATTCGATATACATGTTCCACTTTTGACACATTTAGGACTAGTAAATGCAATTCCAAGAAAGTGGAAAACAATAATAACAAATAAAAATAAACTCGAACAGCCGATACATAACAACATAAACAAACTAAAAAAGGCAAAACAGATAAATAAAATGTTTTATCCAGACTTTTTAAATCTTATAGTAGAATTGCCTACAAGTTCACAACAAAAATGGAACACAGATTTTAACAAGGTTCTGAGTAGAGATAGCTGGAAAACTCTATACAATCAACCTTTCCGTATAGTTGATGACGCATATCTTCAAAACCTTCAATACAAAATATTCCATAGAATTGTGTTAACAAATGCGAGACTATATAAATGCGGATTGTCAGAAACAGAACTATGTACATTTTGTAATAACACAAAAGAAACAACGATTCATTTGTTTTATGATTGCATGTGGTCAAAAAATGTCTTAATATATTTATTTTACCAATTAAGAGACAAGTGCGAAATCTCAGTCGAAATGAACACCGAAAATATTCTTTTGGGCCCAGAATGCTCTTCAATTTCAAATATTATAATATTTATATGTTTACTTATTTACAAAAAATATATTAACTCATGCAGATTGAAAAAATATCTACCTAATGTCGCAATCTTTATTGAAGAACTAAAACGTTTTAGAAATCTTGAATTGTACTCAACATACATGTACCCCATACTGAAGTCAAATCATATCAAAGCAAGATGGAATATTGTTCAAAATATGTTGATCAATTAAGGCTTTCATATTGTATATTTGTCTATTATTTATACTTTTATAAAGTTGGCGAGTGGTAAAGTGTTAAACAAAGTAGATATGTTCCCTCTATTTCTCCCCTTTCCTTATCTGTAAATTATATATGATAACTGATATACATTTGATGTCTGAATAAAATATTAAAAAAAAAAAAAAGCCTAGTGGTGCAAGTCATCACCATATTTTAGTTGAAATATTGTTGACAGAGTTATGGCCCTTTACAGATTTTAATACACAAACTGGACTCTCACAACTCTTGTTTTCTGTTTCAGTGGGCATTTATATCGTTGGTGCTTGTTGGAATCTTACTGATATTAATCTGTATTAGATTTGGGACATTCGCCAATCAAATGTAAGTTTATATATGTATTTAGATTAGGGACATTCGTGAATCAAATGTAAGTAAATATGTGATAGATAAGGGAAATTCGTGAATCAAATGTAACTATATATGTGATATATTAGGGACATTCATGAATCATGTTTAAGTATATATATATTAGATTAGGGACATTTGTGAATCAAATATAAGTATATATGTATTAGATTAGGGACATTCATGAATCAAATGTAAGTAAATATGTATTAGATTATGATCATTCGTGAATCAAATGTAAGTATACATGTGATAGATTAAGGAAATTCGTGAATCAAATGTAATTATATATGTATTAGATTAGGACATTTGTGAATCAAATTTAAGTATATATATGTATGAGATTAGGGACATTCGTCAATGTTAGTATATATGTATTGGATTAGGGACATATGTGAATCAAATGTAAATATATATGTATTAGATAAGGGACATTCTTGAATCAAATGTAAGTATATATGTGATAGATTAGGGACATTTGTGAATCAAATGTAAGTATATATGTGTGTTTATTAGATTAGGAACATTCGTGAATCGAATGTAATTATATATGTATTAGATTAGGGACATTCGCGAATCAAATGTAAGTATATGTATGTTAGAATGTGGACATTCGTGAATCAAATGTAAGTATATATGTATTAGATTAGGAACATTCGTGAATCAAATGTAAGTATATATGTTTTAGATTAGGAACATTCGTGAATCAAATGTAAGCATATATTTATTAGATAAGGGACATTCACGAATCAAATGTAAGCATGTATATGCATTTGATTAGGAACATTCACGAATCAAATGTAAGTATATATGTATTAGATTAGGGACATTCGCGAATCAAATGTAAGTTTATATATATATTTGATTAGGGACATTCGCAAATCAAATGTAAGCATATATGTAATAACTATTAGATAAAGGACATTTGCGTATCAAATGTAAGTATATATGTATTATATTAGGGACATTTGTGAATCAAATGTAAGTATATATGTATAAGGTTATGGACATTTGCGAATCAAATGTATGTGTATATGTATTAGATTAGGGACATTTACAAATCAAATGTAAGTGTATATGTATTAGATTAGGGACATTCACGAATCAAATATAAGTATATATGTATGCCAGACTGTGGATATTTGTGAATCAAATGTAAGTATATATGTATGCTAGACTGTGGACATTCCCAAATCAAGTGTAAGTATATATGTGACAGACAGTGTGCATTCGTGAATCAAATGTAAGTATATATGTGCCAGACTGTGGACATTCATGAATCAAATGTAAGTATATAAGTGATAGACCATGGACATTTGTGAATTAAATGTAAGTATATATGTGACAGACCGTGGACATCCATGAATCAAATGTAAGTATATATGTGCAAGACTGTGGACATTCATGAATAAAATGTAAGTATATAATTATGTGCTTGACTGTGGCAATTCCAAATCAAATGTAAGTGTATATGTGCTAGACTGTGGACATTCGCAAATCAAACGTAAGTATATATGTGCTAGAATGTGGACATTCGTGAATCAAAGTAGTATATATGTGCTAGAATGCGGATATTCACAAATCAAATGTGAGTATATATGTGATAAACTGTGGACATTCGTGAATCAAATTTGAGTATATATGTGCTAATTGTAGAAAATGCAGATTCTAACGCACTTGCCAAAAACCCTTCAATTCATCTGGTTGACTTTCAAACATTTGCGACTATTCAATAGTGCATAACCCATCGCAGATTCAGTCATGATGTTCAGCTGTCAAAATCGTGATATCTATTATGTTTTATTTCAATGTGCTTGTGATTATTTCAATGTGTTTGTATTAAACACAATGAAATGCATTGGAAACGGGTTAACCAGTACTGACATTTTGATTTTTGCGACAGTATGTCAGTCCTTTAAGTAAGAAATCGTGTTTATAACATTCGCCATTGAACAACATTTGCGACCATTAAATGACAGATATACCGTTGCAAAATTCAAAATTGCAATATAGTTAACACTATATATATCTTGCTCTATAACTTTACCCATGTCCGCGTAATGCCACTGTAATTATACTCTGTTGCAGACCAGCTACAAAGGATGCCTGGAACTTCGCCAATACAAATGTCACTCAAGCTATCGGCATCATGGCATTTGGTAAGTCAGATTACTAGAAACTATGTCTATAGATTCAGGTCTGTTACTTTTGGTAAATGACACACTATTAAATAACAACTATGAGCTATCAGTCAAGTTTCTGGAAACAATGTATTTAGAGGGAGGTCTTTTAATCTTGGTAAATGGCACAATATTAAAAGAACTTACCCACCAAATAACGGCAAAATGACACTACAAATCATTCATCAAAACTCTATCCAGGTGTTCAGGTCATATAATAATGTATATGTGCCGATTTCAGTTATGTTTTTTGCACGTGTTCTTAAAATACCTTTGATTGAATATGCGTACATTGAACTATGAGTGGGTTACTCTTAAATTAACACTCTAGTTTTGGGGTTTGGCGTGGCTGGTTAAAGCTGTTTCTATTGTGTCTACAGAGTTTGGATTCTCAAAACATGTAAGTTATATATATACCTCCTCATCAGTAGGTTTAGAAACAGTGTACACCTGTTGTAAACTTTGCATATTCTTGGTGGGATAGTGACTTTAAATAAAAACGATCACATGGTATTTGATAAGTCACTGACTAATATAACCAATGTCTATAGGATAGACGACTGTTACTTAAAGACACATTTCCCAACTGAATGTAGTCCTTGAAAAATCATGGATAGCATGCTTTTTAACTGCTTACTTCTCGCTGACTGATTACTACAGAGACATTATATTGAGGCCCCATCACAGTTTTTTTTTTTTTCATTTACTATTACCTTAGTTTTTTATATCACATGTATTGTAGCTAAACACACTAGATTGTTTATTATGGGGGAGCATATAGTCGCCGCTTTTTCCGTCCGTCCGTGTGTGCGTCTGTGCGTCACACTTTTTGTCTAGAGCATAACTCAAAAAGTATCACATTGAGTCGAAGGGCTCAGGTGATCAAAAACACTGACAGATGACAACGATTTTTGAATTTTGAAGTCCCGATGAGTTTCTTGCATTTGAGATTTACTAAAACATGGCAGAGAAGTAACTGATAATAGAGTATATTGTGCTAAAAATACAAAAACTATTAATTGTTAACACGGGTCTTTTAAGAAAATCCATCTATACATAGTTGTTTTAACATATATATAAGTGCACATAAAAACAAAAAGGTTTTAATTTTTACTACATTATTATACACTCTTTATGGGACGGGCTTCATCCTTTGACAAAAAACTAATAATCTCAATTTCCTTGTGCAAATGTATTTCTAACAGCGATTTACAGTTAGCAAATCCCGCCTCCCTCCCCCCTCCCCCCCCCCCCCCCCCCACACACACACACACAAATACAATAGATGTCTTTAAAGTTCTCCGGTCATGTTTTGTTTCATGAACATGATTATGTTTATTTAAATCGAAATCAATACACAACAATAAATATTTACTATTCACACATTGCGATATCTGTGAAAAGCGAGAATAAGATTTTATTTGATGATGTAGAAAACTTAGAACAGGTAAATTATTCCACAGGTAAATGTAAGCTGTACACTTCGGATTAACCTCATTCCCCGTGCAGTAACGCAGTGGTAAAAGTAGTATCTTTGTCTTGCAAATAATACTTATTTTTACATAGAACTAAGTAGCGGTTTTCAATAATGTTTCTCTCCGAGACTTTCAAGAACTGTTCATATGATGTTTAAGAGTTGTTAATTGATAATACTACAAAAGAGTGGCCATCTAGCTTTAAGGGTAATTAACACAATAATAGTACACCTAATATTGTGTAATTTGGTAAGTCAAGTGCAAGTTACTAGAAACAGATATATATCTGTAGAGATCTGTTATTTTCTGTGAATGACACAGTATTAACCAACTCTCATATATATGGTATTTCATCAGTCAAATTACAATAGAAACTGTGTCTGTAAGATAGAGATCTGTTATATTTGGTAAAATGCCACAGTAGTAATTAACAACTGTCATGGTATGCCATTTGGCAAGCCAAGTTACTACATTTGCTAGTTAAAGGTCCGTTATTTTGGGTAAATGACAACCTGATATGTAAGTAACAAATTGCACACTTAATGGCACACACCAAACAAATATCAATTTAATAGAAACATGCATTAATCAAATTTTAAATAAATGCTCGTTATCTCACAGAAGACCACAAAGGCAACACATTGTCTAGTCTAGTAAAGCTTCACAAAATTGCAGAGTAGGAAGCATCTTTGTAGAAAAAAGTTCTTTTAACACAAGTCGTCATACAGCTTATTAGACTAAGTATTAACCAGTGGACATTTGGACAGTGACCTGAGATGGGGATGAGAGGAAGATAAAAATTCCCATCAGAGATGCCACCACTACAGCTCAAACCCTCACTGGAGAGTGGTCTCTAGACAGCAGCTCTGAAGGGTAATATTTGCTCAGCTATGTGGGCAGATATGCCACCACCAGAACTCAAACCTTTTTTGGAGAGTGGTCTCTAGACAGCAGCTCTGAAGTGCCATATCTGCTCAGCTATGTAGGCAGATATGCCAGCCTAGAACTCAAACCCTCACTGGACAGTGAACTTTAGACAGCAGCTCTGAAATGCCATATCTGCTGAGCTATGTAGGCAGCTATGCCACCACTAAAGTTCAAACTCTCCCTGGAGAGTGGTCTCTAGACAGCAGGTCGGAAGTGCCATATCTGCTGAGCTATGTAGACAGATGTGCCACCACTAGAACTCAAACCCTCACTGGACAATGGTCTCTAGACAACAGCTCTGAAGTGCCATATCTGTTGAGCTATGTAGGCAGATATGCCACCCCTAGAAATCAAACCTTCACTGGAGAGTGGTCTCTAGACAGCAGCTCTGAAGTGCCATATCTGCTGAGCTATGTAGGCAGATATGCCACCACTACAACTCAAACCCTCACTGTAGAGTGGTCTCTAGACAGCAGCTCTGAAGTGCCATATCTGCTGAGCTATGTAGGAAGATATGCCACCACTAGAGCTCAAACCCTCACTGGAGAGTGGTCTCTAGACAGCATCCCTGAAGTGCCATATCTGCAGAGCTATGCAGGCAGATATGCCACCAATAGAACTCCAACACTACCTGAAGAGTGGTCTCTAGACAGCAGCTCTGAAGTGCCATATCTGCTGAGCTATGTAGACAGATATGCCACCACTAAAGCTCAAACCCTAACTGGAGAGTGTTCTTTAGACAGCAGCTCTGAAGTGCCATATCTGCTGAGCTATGTAGGCAGATATGCCACCCCTAGAGCTCAAACCCTCACTGGAGAGTGGTCTCTAGACAGCAGCTCTGAAGGGCCATATCTGCTCAGCTATGTAGGCAGATATGCCACCACTAAAGCTCAAACCCTCCCATGGAGAGTGGTCTCTAGACAGCAGGTTGGATGTGCCATATCCGCTGAGCTATGTAGGCAGATATGCCACCCTAGAACTCAAACCCTCACTGGACAATTGTCTCTAGACAGCATCTCTGAATTGCCATATCTGCTGAGCGATGTAGGCAGATATGCCACCACTAGAACTCAAACTCTCACTGGACAATAGTCTCTAGACAGCAGCTATGAAGTGCTATATCTGCTGAGCTATGTAGGCATATATGCCACCTCTAGAAATCAAACCTTCCCTGGACAGTTGTCTCCAGACAGCAGCTCTGAAGTGCCATATCTGCTGAGCTATGTAGGCAGAATGCCACCACTGGAACTCAAACCCTCACTGGAGAGTGGTCTTTAGACAGCATCTCTGAAGTGCCATATCTGCCGAGCTATGTAGGCAGATATGCCACCGCTAGAACTCACACCCTCACTGGAGAGTGGTCTCTAGACAGCAGCTCTGAAGTGCCATATCTGCTGAGCTATGCAGGCAGATATGTCACCCCTAGAGCTCAAACCCTCACTGGAGAGTGGTCTCTAGACAGCAGCTCTGAAGGGCCATATCTGCTGAGCTATGTAGGCAGATATGCCACCACTAGAACCCAAACCTTCCCTGGAGAGTGGACTCTAGACAGCAGCTCTGAAGTGCCATATCTGCTGAGCTATGTAGGCAGATATGACACCACTAGAACCCAAACCTTCCCTGGAGAGTGGTCTCTAGACAGCAGCTCTGAAGTGCCATATCTGCTGAGCCATGTAGGCATATATGCCACCACTAGAGCTCAAACCCTCACTAGAGAGTGGTCTCTAGACAGCATCTCTGAAGTGCCATATCTGCAGAGCTATGCAGGCAGATATGCCACCAATAGAACTCCAACACTACCTGAAGAGTGGTCTCTAGACAGCAGCTCTGAAGTGCCATATCTGATGAGCTATGTACACAGATATGCCACCACTAAAGCTTAAACCCTAACTGGAGAGTGTTCTCTAGACAGCAGCTCTGAAGTGCCATATCTGCTGAGCTATGTAGGCAGATATGCCCCCATAGAACTCAAACCCTCACTGGACAATGGTCTCTAGACAGCATATCTGAAGTGCCATATCTGCTGAGCTATGTAGGCAGATATGCCACCGCTAGAACTCAAACCCTCACTGGAGAGTGGTCTCTAGACAGCAGCTCTGAAGTGCCATATCTGCTGAGCTATGTAGGCAGATATGCCCCCATAGAACTCAAACCCTCACTGGACAATGGTCTCTAGACAGCATATCTGAAGTGCCATATCTGCTGAGCTATGTAGGCAGATATGCCACCCCTAGAGGTCAAACCCTCACTGGAGAGTGGTCTCTAGACAGCAGCTCTGAAGGGCCATATCTGCTCAGCTATGTAGGCAGATATGCCACCACCAGAACTCAAGCCTTCACTGGAGAGTGGTCTCTAGACAGCAGCAATGAAGTGCCATATCTGCTGAGCTATGTAGGCAGATATGCCACCCTAGAACTCAAACCATCACTGGACAGTGGTCTCTAGACAGCACCTCTGAAGTGCCATATCTGCTGAGCTATGTAGGCAGATATGCCACCTCTAGAACTCAAACCCTCACTGGAGAGTTGTCTCTAGACAGCAGCTCTGATTGGCCATATCTGCTGAGATATGTAGGCAGATATGCCACCACTAAAGCTCAAATCCTCCCTGGAGAGTGGTCTCTAGACAGCAGGTTGGATGTGCCATATCTGCTGAGCTATGTAGGCAGATATGCCACCCTAGAACTCAAACCCTCACTGGACAATTGTCTCTAGACAGCATCTCTGAAGTGCCATATCTGCTGAGCTATGTAGGCAGATATGCAATCACTAGAACTCAAACTCTCACTGGACAATGGTCTCTAGACAGCAGCTCTGAAGTGCCATATCTGCTGAGCTATGTAGGCAGATATGCCACCACTAGAACTCAAACCCTCACTAGACAGTGGTCGTTAGACAGCAGGTTGGATGTGCCATATCTGCTGAGCTATGTAGGCAGATATGCCACCCTAGAACTCAAACACTCACTGGACAATTGTCTCTAGACAGCATCTCTGAAGTGCCATATCTGCTGAGCTATGTAGGCAGATATGCAATCACTAGAACTCAAACTCTCACTGGACAATGGTCTCTAGACAGCAGCTCTGAAGTGCCATATCTGCTGAGCTATGTAGGCAGATATGACACCCCTAGAAATCAAACCTTCCCTGGACAGTTTTCTCCAGACAGCAGCTCTGAAGTGCCATATCTGCTGAGCTATGTAGGCAGAGTGCCACCACTGGAACTCAAACCCTCACTGGAGAGTGGTCTTTAGACAGCATCTCTGAAGTGCCATATCTGCTGAGCTATGTAGGCAGATATGCCACCGCTAGAACTCAAACCCTCACTGGAGAGTGGTCTCTAGACAGCAGCTCTGAAGTGCCATATCTGCTGAGCTATGTAGGCAGATATGCCACCCCTAGAACTCAAACCCTCACTGGAGAGTGGTCTCTAGACAGCAGCTCTGAAGGGCCATATCTGCTGAGCTATGTAGGCATATATGCCACCTCTAGAAATCAAACCTTCCCTGGACAGTTGTCTCCAGACAGCAGCTCTGAAGTGCCATATCTGCTGAGCTATGTAGGCAGAATGCCACCACTGGAACTCAAACCCTCACTGGAGAGTGGTCTTTAGACAGCATCTCTGAAGTGCCATATCTGCCGAGCTATGTAGGCAGATATGCCGCCGCTAGAACTCACACCCTCACTGGAGAGTGGTCTCTAGACAGCAGCTCTGAAGTGCCATATCTGCTGAGCTATGCAGGCAGATATGCCACCCCTAGAGCTCAAACCCTCACTGGAGAGTGGTCTCTAGACAGCAGGTTTGATGTGCCATATCTGCTGAGCTATGTAGGCAGATATGCCACCCTAGAACTCAAACCCTCACTGGACAATTGTCTCTAGACAGCATCTCTGAAGTGCCATATCTGCTGAGCTATGTAGGCAGATATGCAATCACTAGAACTCAAACTCTCACTGGACAATGGTCTCTAGACAGCAGCTCTGAAGTGCCATATCTGCTGAGCTATGTAGGCAGATATGCCACCACTAGAACTCAAACCCTCACTAGACAGTGGTCGTTAGACAGCAGATCTGAAGGGCCATATCTGCTGA
Organism: Cyrtodaria siliqua; assembly: GCA_037043455.1. Classification (NCBI taxonomy): domain Eukaryota; kingdom Metazoa; phylum Mollusca; class Bivalvia; order Adapedonta; family Hiatellidae; genus Cyrtodaria; species Cyrtodaria siliqua. Next base: position 59,931 of record JAWPHD010011563.1, read on the forward strand.
GATATGTAGGCAGATATGCCAACACTAAAGCTCAAATCCTCCCTGGAGAGTGGTCTCTAGACAGCAGGTTGGATGTGCCATATCTGCTGAGCTATGTAGGCAGATATGCAACCCTAGAACTCAAACCCTCACTGGACAATTGTCTCTAGACAGCATCTCTGAAGTGCGTTATCTGCTGAGCTATGTAGGCAGATATGCAATCACTAGAACTCAATCTCTCACTGGACAATGGTCTCTAGAGAGCAGCTCTGAAGTGCCATATCTGCTGAGCTATGTAGTCAGATATGACACCCCTAGAAATCAAACCTTCCCTGGACAGTTGTCTCCAGACAGCAGCTCTGAAGTGCCATATCTGCTGAGCTATGTAGGCAGAGTGCCACCACTGGAACTCAAACCCTCACTGGAGAGTGGTCTTTAGACAGCATCTCTGAAGTGCCATATCTGCTGAGCTATGTAGGCAGATATGCCACCCTAGAACTCAAACCCTCACTGGAGAGTTGTATCTAGACAGCAGCTCTGAAGGGCCATATCTGCTGAACTATGTAGGCAGATATGCCACCACTACAACTCAAACCATCACTGGACAGTGGTCGTTAGACAGCAGATCTGAAGGGTCATATCTGCTGAGATATGTAGGCAGATATGCCACCACTAAAGCTCAAACCCTCCATGGAGAGTGATCTCTAGACAGCAGGTTGGAAGTGCCATATCTGCTGAGCTCTGTAGGCAGATATGCCACCCTAGAACTCAAACCCTCACTGGACAATTGTCTCTAGACAGCATCTCTGAAGTGCCATATCTGCTGAGCTATGTAGGCAGATATGCCACCACTACAACTCAAACTCTCACTGGACAATGGTCTCTAGACAGCAGCTCTGAAGTGCCATATCTGCTGAGCTATGTAGGCAGAGTGCCACCACTGGAACTCAAACCCTCACTGGAGAGTGGTCTTTAGACAGCAGGTCTGAAGGGTCATATCTGCTGAGGTATGTAGGCAGATATGCCACCCCTGAAACTCAAACACTCACTGTAGACTGGTCTCTAGACAGCAGCTCTGAAGTGCCATATCTGCTGAGCTATGTAGGCCATATCTGCTGAGCTATGTAGGCAGATATGCCACCCCTAGAAATCAAACCTTCCCTGGACAGTTGTCTCCAGACAGCAGCTCTGAAGTGCCATATCTGCTGAGCTATGTAGGCAGATATGCCACCACTAGAACTCAAATCCTCCCAGGAGAGTGGTCTCTAGACAGCAGCTCTGAAGTGCCATATCTCCTGACCTATGTAGGCAGATATGCCACCACTAGAACTCAAACCCTCCCTGGAGAGTGGTCTCTAGACAGCAGCTCTGAAGTGCCATATCAGCTGAGCTATGTAGGCAGATATGCCACCACTAGAACTCAAACCCTCACTGGAGAGTGGTCGCTAGACTGCAGCTCTGAAATGCCATATCTGCTGAGCTATGTAGGCAGATATGCCACCACTAGAACTCAAACCCTCACTGGAGAGTGGTCGCCAGACAGCAGCTCTGAAGTGCCATATCTGCTGAGCTATGTAGGCAGAGTGCCACCACTAGAACTCAAACCCTCACTGGAGAGTGGTCTTTAGACAGCAGGTCTGAAGTGCCATATATGCTGAGCTATGTAGGCAGATATGCCACCCCTGAAACTCAAACCCTCACTGGAGAGTGGTCACTAGACATCAGCTCTGAAGTGCCATATCTGCTGAGCTATGTAGGCAGATATGCCACCACCATAAATCAAACCCTCGCTGGATAGTATTCTCTAGACAGCAGCCCTGAAGTGCCATATCTGCTGAGCTATGTAGGCAGATATGCCACCACTAGATCTCAAACACTTCCTGAACAGCGGTCTCTAGACAGCAGCTCTGAAGTGCCATATCTGCTGAGCTATTTAGGCAGATATGCCACCACTAGAGCTGAAAACCTCCCTGAACAGCGGTCTCTAGACAGCAGTTCTGAACTATGTAGGCAGATATGCCACCACTAGAGCTGAAACCTTCACTGGACAGTGGTCTCTAGACAGCAGCTCTGAAGAGTCATATCTGCTGAGCTATATAGGCAGATATGCCACCACTAGAGCCGAAACCTTCACTGGACAGTGGTCTCTAGACAGCAGATCTGAAGTGCCATATCTGCTGAGCTATGTAGGCAGATAAGACACCACTAGAGCTCAAACCCACACTGTAGATTGGTCACTAGACAGCAGCTCTGAAGTGCCATATCTGCCGAGCTATGTAGGCAGATATGTTACCACTAGAACTCAAACCCTCACTGGAGAGTGGTCTCTAGACAGCAGCTCTGAAGTGCCATGATTATCTCCTGAGCTATGTAGGCTGCTGCAATATTGCGAACAAGCAATAACGAAAATAACCGAATAGATTATTAGCTGTGAGTTCTGACATTTCAGAAGCTGTGAGTTCTGACATTTCAGAAGCTGTGAGTTCTGACATTTCATGCCAGAAGCTGTGAATTCTGGCAGTTCAGAAGCTGTGAGTACTTACGTTTCATGCCAGAAGCTGTGAGTTCTGACATGTCATGCCAGAAGCTGTGAGTTCTGACATTTCAGAAACTGTGAGTTCTGACATTTCAGGCATGTTTAAATCTAAATGACAACAAAAGTTGTTCGACGTGAATGACCCTGACCTAGTTATAGCATTTCGTTAATTTAAAGTTTTTTTGATTCTTACTCTGAAGTGAGACAAGTGTCTATCTGCATAGCATGATACAGAACAAGGGAATCTATTATTAGATATTACGATTAGTGCATGGTTCCCGGATTATTATGTATCCTCCTTCGCCTCTCTCTTGTGCATTGATAGCCAATAACCAACCATTTATTTCAATTCTTACAGCATTCATGTGTCTTCACAGTACGTTTTTAATCCACTCGTCGCTGGATAACCCGACAACGGAACGATGGAATTTTGTTTCCCACATCAGTGTGTTGTTCTCTATGTTGTTTATGCTGGTGTTTGGTCTCGTCGGGTACGCCACATTCACAGGATCGACACAAGGTATGTTAAATGTTGTGGTGTGACAAATATACTACTTATTTATCTGTATGAAAATTGGGGTATACATTACCTGTCCAGACTAACGCATAGGGCATGAGACGTATGCATTTTTGTGTCGCCTTTTCGAATAAAAGTGCGATACATAGGGATCACTTTGTCGTCCGTCCGTCCGTTAGTCCGTTACGAAAACTTAACGTTGGTTATAACTTTCTCATTTCTTGATATTTCTTCATCAAACTTTCAATATATACTCATCATGACAACATTGACATGACCATACTAAAATATGAAGGTCAAGTCACACTGAAGGTTATTATATGGGTTAAATACTCAGTTTTTGTCTTCACGAAAACTGAACGTTGGCTATAACTTTCTGATTTCGTGATATTTCTTCATCACACTTTCAATATGTACTCATCATGACAACACCGACATGATCATACTAAAATATAAAGGTGAAGGTCACACTGAAGGTCATTATATGGGTTAAGTACTGGTTTTTTCACGAAAACTTAACGTTGGTTATAACTTTCTCATTTCTTGATATTTCTTCATCAAACTTTCAATATAAACTCATCATGACAACATTGACATGACCATACTAAAATAAAAAGGTCAAAATCACACTCACTGAAGGTCATTATATGGGTTAAATACACATTTTTTTCCTCATGAAACTTAACGTTGGCTATAACTTTCTCATTTCTTTATATTTCTTCATCAAATTTTCAATATATACTCATCATGACAACATCGACATGACCATATTAAAATATGAAGGTCATTTTTTTATCCACTTGTCATGACAACATCGACATGGCCATACTAAAATATAAAGGTCAAGGGCACACTGAAAGTCATTATATGGGTTAAATACTCATTTTGTTCTTCACAAAAACTTTGTCAGGCCAGTTTGTTAAGGTCATTTATCTTGGTCCAAAAATATTTTGTTATACTGACAAAGCGCTGACACGTGTTCCGCTGAACACCCATCTAGTTGACGTATTACGTTATCACGCATTTGGAAAATTTGACTTTTTTTTTTTTGGCAATTTATTTTTATTAAAACAATTTAGTTCACCCATCCAATTTCTCAACAATGTATATGTACTGATTTAATGTATATGTTGGTAACTTTTAATTCGACGCTTCAGTTTTTGGGTTTGACCTTGCTGGTAAAAGCCATTAATACTGTGTCTATCGAGTTTGGATTCTCAAAGTATGTAAGTTACATATATACCTCGTCTTCAGTAGGGTTAGAAACGGTGTATATCTGTTGTAAAATGTGCCTGTTGATGGCGGGATAGGAACTTAAATGCTTGAAGAGTGAATAGAATTTCCTATTTCCCTATTGTTAATCAAAACATGGATGTTGTTAATAAAAAGTATTATTCAGCACAGTAATTTTATTATATTGATAGCTGAATCAAAGAGAAGTTATTAATTACTAATTAGTAAAACCGAAATGGCAATAAGTTTTCATAAATTATATCAGCTAGGACTGAAAGCAACTGAAATAAAGCAAAATCATTTGGCTTAGGTTTGAGTATACCTTGATTTCCTTTATTTTGCACCAGGTGACCTGTTGGAGAACTATTGTCATGACGATGACCTTATGACTGCTGGGAGATGTATGTTTGCTGTATCAGTCATGTTGACATATCCTGTTGAGTGCATCGTAACAAGAGAGGTATGATTCTTATAGAAACTATAAAAGGGACGCATGCATTACATGGTCCGAGTCTTAGCTTTCATACCCCATCCAACACCTTCGCCAAGAAGCTAAAATGAGATTGTGTAACACTACCATACCTTTGATAAGTAATAATAATAGTTAATAACAAGTATTAGAAGTATATCGCAGTTAATAGTAATTTACCTAATATTCTACAATTTGTGATAGCTCTCTTTAATAGCAGTATTGTAGTAGCTTACTCAGGTATATAGTAGTAGGCGGGGTATAGTGTTAGCCCAATTGAAGCAATAAGATAATGGCACGTGAATGCAGGTATATATTGGAATGTTTTAGTAGAGTTCTGAGAGAGTCTGGGATAGTCTTAGGTTGTTAGATATAGACTGAGGATGTAGAGATTTGATTGAGTAACATCTGATTTAATATTCACTATACGATCAGAAAGTAAAATAGGGTAGTTTTAAAAAAAGATTATTAAAACGTGTATTTATAAGTCTGGACTTGTTAATTATTAATGCCTTGGCGACAAAATTAACACTTCGAACTTGGTGTTATGGGTAGTTTTTGAACATGTGTGTGGACAATAGTCGATCATAAATGAACTTTGTTGACGGTTGGTGACAATAGAGCAGTACGTTCAAGAAGAACTGGAGGCATATTCGACCAACGTGAGTAGCTTTACTGTATTACTCTAACAAATATGGTTGAACAGGCAGAGTTTGCAAATATGTTTAGGGTAATGGGTGACCAGCTTACGGGGTTAACAACAACTATGGGGGCTCAGGGTGTAGTCAAAGTCATTACGCCATTTGAGGGGGAAAGCAAATTATTTAAGGATTGGATAAAAAGTATTGAGAAATACTCTTTGTTAGTTGGCATGGCACATGACAGTATTAAATTGGTTGCTTATCAGGCGAGTAAGGGTCCCGTTAGTGATTTCTTGAAAAGGTATATGCATGCAAACCCTACCCACACATGGGCACAAGTTAAAGCAGAACTTCAAGCTCGTTTCGCTGAAGTTGTTGACCCACAACATGCACTTTTGTTACTACGCAAAGTCCTTCAAAAACGTAATGAAACAATTCAGGTATATGCCGAACGTCTTATTGCCTTAGGTGATGACGCCTTTGCAGGTCAGGCCCAAGATGTTAGGGATAGACAATTGATAGGGTATTTTATTGAGTCATGCGAACCAACCCAAACACGTTGCAAGATGCAATTGCTACTGCAACAGCAGAACAGAACCTTAGAAAGAGGTTTCAGTTAAGGACAGGTCATTTGTATCAGAATAATGAACCGACACATGAACAGCCCATGGAAGTTGACCATTTAAGGGGGCTAAAATGTTCTTAGTGTCATAAGAATGTTCATGTAGTGGACTGAAAATAAACCCCGTCGTAGGCCGATCGACCGTATACGGTTAGTGTGCTGGCAATGCCAAGAAATAGGTCACTTTGCTAGTGAATGTCGAAATAAGACAAATTGGTCGAACGGACAGCAAGGTATACTTGCTAGGGGTCAGTTAAAAGATTCCGCTCCTCACATGTAGAAGCCGGTGGGAGGAGAAATAGAAGCAAACCCACATTTAATATTGCATTAACATCAAACCCAAATTCTTGTTTGTTAAGGATCCAGAAACAAAAACTTAAGGCGTTAATTGACACCGGAAGTGACGTGTCATTAATTCATCGAGACATTTATGACAAATTTAGACTAAAACCAAAATTAAATACAACTCGCAAAGCTTACTTACAGTCTGTTACCCGAGGTCCGCTTACTTGAGATGGGAGCACAGAAATCATTTTCGAGAAAGGTGGTATCAAAATGAGTCATAACTTTTACGTAGTCAGGGGCATGAATAGGAGAATAATAATAGTAAAAGACTGGTTGCTTAATAATGGTGTTCGTATTTATTATGACCTTGGGTGTATTAGGGTCGCTGGTAAATATGTACCACTTCAGGAAGATATTCACATTTCCTCGATAATTCGATTGAAGTCTAAAACTAAACTTCAACCTCAAACAAGCGTAGTTTGTAATTGTCAAACAAATGGTCAAACCTACCAAGTTTCAGCAGTTGAACGTGGTTTTCTTAGCTATGAACCAGGTTTATTAGTTGCAAATTCAGTTTCAAAAGTAAAAAGAGATACAATTGTTCCTATTGTGATAACAAACACCACAAACAAAATATTTACCATAAGGAAGGGTTGCGCGGTAGCTAAAATAGAATTAATTCAAAATCAACAAATTTCTAGTGTTACTAAGGATCAAAATGGTGACCTTAAGGATCAAAGTGACTTTGATGGCGTTGGTACTCTCCCCGAATTTAAGGCAATTAATTAATTAAAATACTAAAACAAAATGCTGATCTGTTTGCACAGAAAGATACTGATTTAAGTCACACTAAAACAGTCAAAATGAAAATTGACACAGGCGAGCATAAACCAATTAAATTAAGACGCTATAGAACACCACTAAACAACCAAAAAATAGTTGATCAGGCAATAGAAGAAATGTTAGATGCAAATATTATTTCCATATCAAAATCTCCTTGGAGTTTCCCTGTGGTCATTGTAGATAAAAAGGAAGGGTCTAAACGACTTTGTGTAGATTTTAGGGCCTTAAATAAAATTACAAAATCAAATGCCTACCCTTTGCCATTAGTGGACGACCTATTGGCCCTTTTAGGAAAAGCGAGTACATTACTAGACCTCAAATCAGATTATTGGCAAGTAGCCATGAACGAAGACGATATTGAAAAGACAGCTTTTGCTTGTCATAGAGGGCTATTTCAGTTCAATATCATGCCTTTTGTGTTAACCAATGCACCAGCTGTATTTCAAGAACTTATGTCACATGTTCTTGCTGGGTTAGACAGTTACACAACTGCTTATCTTGATGACATCTTGATATTCAGTTCTACACTTGAAGAACACTTGGCTCACATTTAAAAAGTATTTCAACGGTTAAGGCAACATTATTTAAAATTGAAGTTAAAGAAATGTAATTTTCTAAAAGCTGAGACTGAGTATTTAGGCTTTGTTATCAATAAAGACGGAATTAAACCTAATCCTAAGAAAGTGGAAGTCATAAAATCGTTACCTGCTCCTACCTGTGTAAAAGAGGTACGCAGCTTTATTGGTATGTGCAGTTATTATCGTCGACTTATTCCAAAGTTTTCGGAAATAGCACAACCAATCATAATTCTCACAAGAAAATATGCTAAATTTAAGTGGGACGCTAACTGTCAAGAGGCTTTTGAAAGTTTGAAGAACAGTTTAGCGATATTACCAATGTTAGGTTACCCTGACCCAGGAAAACCTTATATCCTTTATACGGATGCAAGTAACAATTGCATAGGAGATTGCTTGACACAGCCAGTTGATGAACCGAGGCTGTACCTGGTATAAAAAATGAAAAACCCATTTACTTTTTGTCTCACAAGTTGAGTGATACCCAATGTTGTTGGTCTACTATAGAGAAAGAAGCTTTTGCGATTCATTACGCTTTGCAGAAGTTAGATCACTTTTACATGTGTCAACCTTCATCATTAGGTCAGATCACCTTCCATTGAAATATCTGTTAGATTCCCCTATGCAAAATAAGAAAATTCAAATGTGGGCTCTCGGTATTTCCGGCTATGACTGCAAATTGGAGTTCATCCCAGGGGTGAACAACAGTGTCGCAGATATGTTATCTCGTTTGCCCTTAGATGCTGTACCCGAGGATGCCGAGGGATATGACCCTGACATCAATGATAACACCTATCAAATTAATGCACTGAATTCGAATAGGTTTGAGCCAAGGAGGTATGCTAAGTGCAATGTTAATCTTGAAGATCATTTGCAGAAACCTAAGATCGAACCTGGCATAGACATGTTAACTGAACAGGAAAAAGACGAAATTTTAGTCGAAATTAAGGCTGGACTTCAAAATGACAAATTAACACCTAACTTAGCAAATAGGCATGTTATTCACGATGATATATTGTACTATATCTCAAACGCTGATTCTGATCCTATCTTACGTCTCCATCTCCCAAGTCACTTAAGACCAGAGGTTATTCAGCAATATCATGACTCTAACGGTAATATGGATGTTGATAAGAATTTATAAATAGAACCGTTAAAGAGACCCCGGCTACTTTGAACATTCATCATATTACTACGTCCTATTACCATCCTCAGAGTTATAAAATAGAAAGGTACCACCGCGTGTTAGGTGATATTTTAGCAAAGAAATTGAAGGATAATTTGAATACATGGGATGTGTATTTGAATCAAGCTTTGGCTGCAATTCGATTTAATGTCAGTGAGTCGTTGAAATGTTCACCATTCCTTCTATTATACAATAGGGATGTCGTGTTGCCGATAGACACAATTATCGAACAACGCAGATAATATGCGGGTGAGGATATGCATTAAATCGCATTAGAACAGCAGCATAAATCATTTCTCTTAGTTCATCAAAATCTTAAAGATGCAAAACGCCGACAAGCCAAATATGCAAACAAAAATACTAAACTAGTCACTTTTGAAGTTGGGGACTCCGTCTGTTATAAAAACCACACTAGAAAGAGCAAATAAGAATCAAAATAGCGTCCTTATTATCGCATTATCAAACAAACCACACCTGTTACATACATTATCAAGAGCCAGCTTGATGGGTCTGTCACTAAGGTACACATACACCACCTACGCTTAGCTAATGTGGATGAATGGCAGATACCAACAGATACGTTAAGTCGACCAATTAGGAAAGCTAATTATGTGGTTCCACCGATAAGCGATGATAATTCCAACCCCACCTCAGATGCATCTGACAGTAATGATGACGATGAACTGCCATTAGCTTAATTAGTCAAACATTACCGCCAAGAACGTAATAATTCTGACGGTGAATCTGACATCCCTTTGATGGAATTACGTAAACGAATTCGTGCACAACATAACTTAGATCATGAAAACTCTAATTCTGACACCAATGTTCCTAATTTGACACGTGTTTCCAACACACCTCCTTCTTTTTCGTCAGATGATAATGAGATTGTTAAAATGGAAACAACACCCATCTCATTTTCATCAGGTGCAACCAAAATGAGGGCGTCAGATTCCGATAACATGTCAATTAATTCAGATGAGCCAGATAAAAGGGGAAATGAGATTTCTGTTATCTCACGCAAGAAGCGTTTCTCACGGAAAAAATCCGACAGACAGACAAAAAGTCAGAACAAGAGGCCCAAGAGGGCCTGTGAACGCTCTACTGGCTGTTATACCATTGATGAATCGAGTCGTACTACATGGTGTCTGGAATGTACACAAGGTTTTTCAAGTATTTGACCTAGTGACCTAGTTTTTGACCCCATGGGACCCATTTTCGAACTGGACCAAAATATAATTAAGACAACATTTCGACAAAGTTTCATCAAGATCGGGTCAGAAATATGGCCTCTAGAGTGTACTAGTGACCTAGTTTTTGACCCTGTGTGACCCATTTTCGAACTTCAGCAAGCTATAATTGAGACAAATATTCTGACAACATTGCATCAAGATCGGGTCAAAAATATGGCCTCTAGAGTGTACACACGGTTTTTCCAAAGTTTGACCTAGTGACCTAGTTTTTAACACCATGTGACCCATTTTTGAACTTGACCAAGATATAATTAAGACAAACATTTTGACAAAGAGTGTACACAAGGTTTTTCCAATATTTGACCTAGTGACCTAGTTTTTAACCCCATGTGACCCATTTTCAAACTTGACCAAGATATAATTAAGACAAACATTCTGATAAAGTTGCATCAAGATCGGGTAAAGAATATGGCCTCTAGAGTGTACACACGGTTTTTCCAAAGTTTGACCTAGTGACCTAGTTTTTAAAACCATGTGACCCATTTTTGAACTTGACGAAGATATAATTAAAATAAACATTTTGACAAAGAGTGTACACACGTTTTTTCCAATATTTGACCTAGTGACCTAGTTTTTAAAACCATGTGACACTTTTTTGAACTTGACCAAGATATAATTAAGACAAACATTTTGACAAAGTTTCATCAAGATTGGGTCAGAAATACGGCTTCTAGAGTGTACACAATGTTTTTCAAGTATTTGACCTAGTGACCTAGTTTTTAACCCCATGTGACCCATTTTCAAACCTGACCAAGATATAATAAAGACAAACATTCTGACAAAGTTGCATCAAGCTCGGGTAAAAAATATGGCCTCTTAGAGTGTACACAAGGTTTTTCCAATATTTGACCTAGTGACCTAGTTTTTTACCCCAAATGACCCATTTTCGAACTTGACCGAGATTTCATTGAGACAAACAATTAAGATAAACATTCTGACAAAGTTGCATCAAGCTCGGGTCAAAAATATGGCCTCTAGAGTCTACACAAGGTTTTTCCAATATTTGACCTAGTAACCTAGTTTTAAACTTCATGTGACCCATTTTCGAACTTGATCAAGATATAATTAAGATAAACAAGTTGACAAAGTTTCATCAAGATTGGGTAACAAATATGACCTCTAGAGTGTACGCAAGTTTTTTCAAGTATTTGACCTAGTGACCTAGTTTTTTACACCACGTGACCCATTTTTGAACTTGACCGAGATTTCATTAAGACAAACATTCTGACAAAGTTGCATCAAGCTCGGGTCAAAAATATGGCCTTTAGAGTGTACACAAGGTTTTTCCAATATTTGACCTAGTGACCTAGTTTTTGACCCCACATGACCCATTTTCGAACTTGACCGAGATTTCATTGAGACAAACATTCTGACAAAAGTTTCATGATGATTGCATCAGAAATGTGGCCTCTAGAGTGAACACAAGCAAAAGTTAACGGACGGACGACGGACGGACGGACGACGGAAGACGGACAACACACCATCCCATAAGCTCTGCTGGCCCTTGGCCAGTAGAGCTAAAAAATAAGAGAGTAGCAGCTATCAAAGCGATCAGTGGGTTGCTTTAGGCTTCAAAAGGCTGCCTTAAAACATATGTGTTGTTTGAATTTTAAGTTAAGAATCATATTTATGTATGGTTCAGATAAAGCTGAGAGTAATACTATTTGAGTATTAAGTACTATACATCAGACAAACATGAAGCAAACTGAACAGTGAACCCTTTTCTCTTAAACTTCCAAATAACAATAGTCATTCCAATGCAACACCATATTTGGGAATTGAAAACTCAAACTTTCAAAATTGGGGATTTTCATTTGGGACAACTGCCTTAATAGCTCTGGTCACTGGGGATAAAAATGTAAAAAACAAAACGAAAAAACTCTGTCCTGCCAAACGTTTTGTGTGAGTATACAGTGAACTCTCAGAGAAGACCGAGGGGCTTCGAAGCCGGCTCAGATATCCGGGCAGCATGTTTTGCTGAAAAGAGGTCAGGAACCCTTTCATCACGTGATAAGCCAATGGACAGAAAATACCGTCTGATCTGAACGACACGGTATCTGTTTAAATATCCGGATATATCGATATATGTAGAAATGTGGACACACGTGTAATAATAGAGACTAGCTATATATATATACATTATGTAATTGTGAACATTGTATACTAATATATACACTTATATACATTGGTGTAATATCAATTGGTGACGTCAGTCAAAAACTGAATCCAGACTTGTTGTAAACAGAACATGTGTAATTTAGATAGACTAACAGTGGTTTAGTCCCGAATGCTACCCCATACATACATAACTTTTACAATATTCAAGTATTTGCACCAATGTGTGTAAATATGACCCTGCTGGAAATTAATAGGAATTGCTTTTTTGAAAACAGTAAACCTATATCTTTGCTGCAGTCAATTAGTGAGCTACAGGTGGAGAGGAACTGCTAGACGCTAATAGACGATAGCTGTTTACCTATAGATAATTGGAATTACGGTACCACGTTATCAGCAACAGGTGTTCGGAATTACCTATAGGAATTTACATGCTGAATTTACCTGGACAGATTAATGAACTCTCTGCATACAACTTTAAAGGGACTTTCGGTTATCTAAAATGGTACGACAAACAAAATGGGACGATACCATGGAACACATTCCTCTGAGGGCCGATGTTGTAACGTTTGGTGGAGCCCAACTGGACAATCCATGACGATACCGGGACAACGATGGCAGTGGACGTGGTCATATATATAGACGATTTGCAGTGATTATTGTGGTTAACGTTTGTGCCGTAGCATTTACATTTACCGTGGAGTATCTTCTATGCGTAACTGTATTTGTTTATATGTATACAGTGACTAATGGCGCAAACATTTAATCTTACATTTTAGTCTAAGAACTTGATTAGAACTGTTAAAATTTCATTTTAACATTTCAAATTAAATATGGAAGGAATTTGTTACACTACCATACCCTTTAATAAGTAATAATAATAGTTAATAACAAGTAGTAAAAGTATATCGCAGTTAATAGTAATTTACCTAATATTCTACAATTTGTGATAGCTCTCTTTAATAGCAGTATTGTAGTAGCTTACTCAGGTATACACTGGTCAAAATTGCTAACCGGTCATTTTATTATTTGGAATATTATATCAAATATTGTATATTTTGAGTTGATATTTCATACAAATAAATATGAGCAGCAAACAAAACGATCAATACATTTTGTAACTTCAAAATCCGCACTTCCGGTCACGTGGCTTATTTTGGCGCGAAATCGCATTATTATCCCGTGCTGCACGAAGTAAGATTTGAACATGTGTTTTTGTTCTCGGAATTGTTTATCGTTTCAATCCCAAACAAAAACTTACTAAACATTAAATAAAAAATGCGTCGGATGACAACGGAAGAGCGTGGACGGGCCGTCGGTATGATTATTGCTGGTACTTCGATTCGGCAGGTAAAGGACATTGCGTAATTTGTTCATTTTTATTAATTTATTTAATCGATTTTCAACGTTTTATTTTCTCTTTTTCAAGTCCAGTATTGTGTATTATAATATTCCTCATCCTTCTGGCAGGTTAGTTTATTTATAAGTGTACTTGTCTGTCCGTCCGTCCGTCCGTCACTTCGTTTGTTCGTTCGTACATGATTCTGTCTAGCCATGTTCATTATTTCTGAAAAAGTCGCAATAATGAGTTGTTTTATATTTATAGGTAGCCAGAACAGTCAACAGACGTTTTTCAACAATTTACGACCTTTGGCTCAAGTGCAATCGCACCGGAAGTGTTGATGACCTTTACCGAAGGCCAAAAAGACGTGTGACAACGCAGCGTCAAGATCGCTACATCCTTGTAACACACCTTCGTAATAGAAGAATAACAGCGACAGATATTGCCAGACGTTTAATAGGCGTCCATAATAGAAACGTGAGTGATCAAAGAGTACGAAATCGACTACGGATCATGGGATTGAGAGCGAGAAGACATTTTGTGGGATTAGTATTGACTGGAAGACACCGGCGAATTCGGCTTCAGTGGGCCAGAAGGTATTTGAGGTTCACCAGAGCAGACTGGGCAAATGTCGCCTTTACAGATGAGTCCAGATTTAATCTTCAGAAGTCTGACGGCAGAGAGCGAATTTATCGACGACATGGGGAACGATATTCGGATAATTGCGTCAACGAAAGATCTCATTTTGGAGGAGGGTCAGTGATGGTTTGGGGAGGTATTAGTTTGCACACTAAAACTGATATGGTGGTTGTTCGAGGAAACCTGAACGCAGACCAATACCAGCAACAAATACTTCGACCAACGCTTATTCCCCATATTCGCGCTAACCGTGGGATGACATTCATGCAAGACAATGCACCTTGCCATACTGCAAGAACTACCCGTCAGCTACTTCAGGGCAACAACATTCGAATAATGGAGTGGCCGCCATGTAGTCCGGATTTAAATCCAATCGAACATGTGTGGGACGAAATCGACCGTCGTGTGCGACAGTTACCAAGGCAACAAAATATTGCTGACCTCATAAGGGACATTGTCAATGTTTGGAATAACATACCTCAGCGTTTTCTACATAACTACATAAATTCCATGCGACAACGCTGTTTAGCTGTTTGTAAATTTTGAAATTACTGGTATCTATGAATTTCGATACAATAAACTTCTTTGAAATTCATAAAATACTTTGCTTTACTGATGTGATTACTTATAGAACATTTTTCAATACATTTATTTCCAATTTCACATATATTTTATTTTTCTGAGACAAATAAATAAGAAAATAACAAGTGATCGGTTAGCAATTTTGACTAGTGTATAGTAGTAGGCGGTGTATAGTGTTAGACCGATTGAACCAATACGATAATGGCACGTGAATGCAGGTATATATTGGAATGTTTTAGTAGAGTTCTGAGAGAGTCTGAGATAGTCAGAGGTTGTTAGATATAGTCTGAGGATGTAGAGATTTGATTGAGTAACATCTGATAGAATTATTAACCACTATACGATCAGAAAGTAAAATGGGGTAGTTTTAAAGATTATTAAAACGTGTATTTAAAAGTCAAGACTTGTTAATTAGTAATGCCCTGGTGACATAGTGTTGCAATTGGTTGGGATAATAAAATAAAACCTTAATTTCAGCTTAAAACGTTTGCATATTGTAAAATTAAAACGTTTAATAGGTAATTTTAAAACAGCTTATTGCCTTTTTTCAGGAAAAATATGTTTTTAAACATGTTATTGTCGAAATTTCCGTTATAAAATCCTGATAATATAAGCTTTCCCATCACTTACTGGAATTAAGGCGAGACCCATAATGGCAATTTTGAAGTGTTTATAAAGAACTAAAATAAGTACCTCATTGTATATTAATATATTAATCTAATAACATGATGAACCTGCTTTCATATAAAGGGATGCTGTGAGTGTTAAAAAAAATGTTAAAAAAATGCTGCGTATCCCTATAAACTAGCTCATTAAGGCCCCGATATTTTGATATTTGCCAAATAAATGCCCAGTTACACTACAAAACTATTTATCAAAAATCTATACATGTGTTCAGGTTATATAATAATGTATATATGCCAATTAAAAGTATAGATTTATTCATGGGTTCTTAAAATAACCATGTCTGAATATGTGTAAAATTAATTATGAATTGGTAATTTTTAATTTGATGCTTTAGTTTTGGGCTTTGGCCTGGCTTTTTAAACCATTTGTTTTATGTCTATATAGTTTGTAATTCTCAAAATATATGTTATAAATATATATATAAATACATTGGTGTCAGTAGGTTTAGAGATGGTGTACATACGATTATTTTAGGAGGAGTTTCTTCATATTATTAGGAAGGCACAAACTTGACTAACACATTAGAAAAATATTATCATTTATTAAGTTGTTTGTCAAATATTGGGCGTGGCTCCAAATAGGGGGCTGCCGGAAAACACATACATATATCATGGCAGCCCTTAACAATTTTCACAAAAGAGGGCATGGCCCAAATGCCTGATACTCTAAAAGAGCCCCAATAGGCTTAAACAAAGGAGGGCATGGGCCAACAGCCTCAGTGAAGCTCCAAATGGCTTAAATAAAATGTTTATTCAAAACTGTAATTCTAAAGTAAAATGCCTCTTCATTTAATCATCGAAAGTTATTTCTTTTCAAAAGTTAACAATAATATGCACAACCGAACTAGGCATGTTGCACCAACAATAAAGCTACAAAAGGCTTAATATTTCATGCTGTAATCCCGATCCTGGGCAACAGTGGTCAGTATTACATGGGAGTAACACTGATCTGGTATATCGATCTGCTTCTGGAGCCGCACCACTTCGGTATATTGTTCTGTACCTTGGATGTTTCTGAAATGATGCGCAAACAACAGCAGGATCGTTTTGTAGAGGATTTACAATGTTGACCTACAGCAAAAACGAAACATCTGAAATATGTTAAATAGTATTTAGGTCGACTTATTTATCGAGTATGACAATCGAACTACATCGTTAGGTAAATATAGGGTGAGGAGGGTGGGTAAAAATTCACCTTTTTACTCAACAAAAACTAGATATGAACTGAATTCTCTTTTTATCCAGAAAAGGATATAAAGTGTTGCGCATTCCAAATTCTACTTATATTACTCCTACAGATATAGCCTTCCGAAACAGTCGGAGCCTCCAAATAACTCTGGCTATTTACTAGTAATAGCCTGTATTATTAGGAAGGCACAAACTTGAATAACACATAAGACAAATATTATCATTTATTAAGTTGTTTGGCAAATATTGGGCGTGGCTCCAAATTTTCAGTTTGACCAGTACTTCAATACCAATACTCAATATAATTGTTCAATTGCTCCGATCAGGGTCCCATACTGAAAACTGCTAACACTACCAGAACCATCTTAAGCAATGTAATATCGGACCTAATAGGAGTGCCTATCGAACGAATGGTCACTGAGGGAAAAAGAAAATATATTGCCAAAATAACAGTCACAGCCCCCGACTATCGTTAAATGATTCGTTAACCCTTTATTACCATACCACGACTTTTTCGGAATGTATACCACTCCATTGAACTCTCCTAAAAACCGTAACCATAGGCATAAATCTTCCCTAAGTTTTTAGTAAATCCGAATCAAAGCACCGCAAGTACTGTAAAATAGAAATTACGTAATAATATGTTATGTTATATAATGAAAAAAAGTTAAGGTAAGTATGTTCATGACAACAATAATTTGATTTCAAACTTAATAGTTATGGAGTGGGCAAGTGAAAGAATTATCTGCATCATCATAAACTCGTCGAAACGTGCATTGTTCTATTTGCCCGTCTAATCACATTGTGTAGTATCATTCCAATTCTAATCACATTGTGTAGTAACTCAACTATTCTGAGTATGGGAATGCCAATTACAATTTCATTAGGGTCGATCACTAAACTGAGAACATTATACTCTCAGTAGTTGGGCCGACAGACTTTCCATCCGCTAAAGGAATCTTGATCTAGATCGCCACATATGTTAGGGAAACATGTACAAGTCCTGACATCGATGTGACTTTTATCCCTCAAAAATAAAGTCATTCATCCAGAGAATTATTGTTTATAAGATGGATAATCAAACTCAAACCACATTCCGATTTCATTTCTTAACCAAGGCAACCTGTAAGTATATTTATTAATATATTGATGAATCTTTTATTAGATTTTACTTTATTTTTATATATATAATTATATTTTTTTTATAATTGTTATTATTATTGTCTATTATTTAATGAATTATTTATTTAAATAAAGTGCATCTTTATTTATTATATTTTTTTTATTGTTATAAATATTAAAATGTATTTCTATTGATCTATTATTAATATTTTTAGCTGTTTGGGAAAACCCCATAGTCCACAAGATCGCATCCTGTTTTATTGTTTTTTTAATTTGTTTTATACATATATAGTGTTAAAGTATATCCGCGTGTGTTGCAGCTATCATTTTTAGGAAGTGAATGCATTTATAAGTTTGATTTCTGTGTCTCTCATCATAGCTAGGCCACCCTGCCGTAGTTCGTCCGAAGGTTGTCTGTCCTTGGTTGTTTGTAAAAAAACTTTTTAGCATACAAAATACATTAATTTGTCCTATTCTATTATTGCAAATGCGTTAATTTCTAATGCAATTCTATTAATGATTTGCATTTTCGTCTAAAACATTTCCACCTGTAGCATGTGATCATGTTATTATCTCTTTAGTTCAGTTAGTCTGGTAAATTTTCATTGCGCTGAGTTTTTGTGTACTGAGTGAATGTGTGTAATTGGGCCACCAAGCATGCCAGGAGGCGGTAAGATCAGAAGCTGTACTTCAGCCGCGTTTACGTACAATGAAACTAAGGGTTAAGTAACGTATATTAAAATGTTTAAATCTTCATTAAAAACAAATCTACCATGATATTAGTTTACCAGTATTATCAACTAATCTTAGAGCATAAATAAGCTTAATAAATTAAAATATGCTTACGGTCACTGGTCTCCTGCCGAGACAAAGAATATTCTTCCAGACAAAGACAATATCTGCAGAATTCTCATTAAATTTCAAAACATCATGAATCTACACTAAGGCGAAGTACAGCCATTCCCGATTGAGCATGGAAATACATCGTTTGTGGCAATGGATGTTTGACGCATCAGACATGCAAACAACCGATGACGCTGTCCAATAAAATGGAAGTACTCAGTGAATTGAAACTAGTTGACACCTCCCACTCGCCCAACCTACAAGTCTCACGTGACCAAAATCGATATCATAACATAACACCGAGTAC
The DNA here is from genome assembly GCA_037043455.1 of Cyrtodaria siliqua. Lineage (NCBI taxonomy): Eukaryota > Metazoa > Mollusca > Bivalvia > Adapedonta > Hiatellidae > Cyrtodaria > Cyrtodaria siliqua. The sequence continues at coordinate 78,894 of JAWPHD010011563.1, forward strand.
ATGTACTTCTAAAGACTCCCCTTTTCGCTATTATTAGAAGTACATTAGATTAGATTATTCCACTCTGCAAAAATAACTTTGGGCGTCCCTAGCAAACGTCAAACATGTCATTTATAACATAAAATCCTTTTACTCCGCGCTGTCTTTGTTTGCATACGTGGGGTGACTGAACTGATTGCAGTGCACTTGTGTATAGTTTGTGATGGATTTAGGTCCTTGAATCAAAAATATTTCAGGCGAGTCAGTCAGATTTGAGAAGAAACATGATTGTAAATACTGACTTAAACACAATGCACAAACTCACATATTTCCCCATAACAAAACAAACTTGTTTTTGAATAATTACAGAAGCAAATACCCAAGATATATTTTAATCAACAAACAATCAAAGATATGCCAGTAAAGTTCCGTTTGAAATTCAATGTGTAAACTAATCTAATATAAAATGTTACTAAAATATTTCATTTGACCTTTAAAATATCCCCATTATGACTTTAGTTTACGTCTGTAAAAAATGTGTGTACGCGTGCTTTTTGTTTAAACTTGTATTTAAAGCTATTTTCCATTTTTTCCCGACTCCAATTTATTAGAAATAGGCTGAAACTTCCATTAGCGCATGAAATAAAATAATTTCTATGATCGACATTCTCGCTTGACAGAGTTGTGTAAAACCGTGCGGACAATTTAACTCGGGAGATGTGAGAATGAGGATCGACCACTAAAATAAATCATTATGCATCAATAATCGTTCACTGGGCTAAATATTATATTAATTTCATTGCAAGGTCGAATGACCTTTCTTTCAAGCACATTCAAAAAGCAATGGTGTAGACTACACATATGCACAGACATATGTCTGTGACATATAATAGAATTGACTTGTACTCATTATATATTCACACACTTGTTTATATTCAGCGAGGAATGGTATTGAGTTGAACACAAGCAGTATGAATGTGCATCTTAACATATGAGCATCATAAAATTGCAAAAAAAAATTACGAAGATTATCTAAAGGAAAGCATAAAAATTCAGATTTCAATCAACAGAAACTAGATACAAACCGAATTCTCTTTTTTTCCTTGAAAAGGATGTAAATTGGTGCACATGCGCAATTCTATTTATATTACCACTGCAGATCTAGCTTACCGAAACAGTGGGGGCCTCCAAATAACTCTGGTGCTATTTACTAGTAATAGCCTGTATTATTGCTATTGTAACCTTAGCATATAATATTAATTGTATTATCATTAGGTTTTCGAGAATGCGGTGTTCCATAGCAGTGCTGAAGAAACGCCGCTGTGGCGTCATGTGGTCGTTACCGTAGTCATAACTTCGATTGTGTGCGCCGTCTCAATGGCCACTGACTGTTTGAGTATACTTTTAGAATTAAATGTAAGTTAATTCTCAGACAATTTATTATATACAAGTATAATATGGTTGTCATATGAGGAGTCTCCTGGCACTTTATGCCAAATGTATAATACTGTTGTTTCCTCTAACATGACCAAAGAAATTAAGGTAGGCTTGTGAAGATGTTTTGCCTGCTTAGCGCTGCAGTCATTTGTCCTGGTTAGCATTACAGACGCTTAGGGATCACTTTGTTATTCGTTGTCTGTCATCCATCATTGTCTGTCCGTCACACCTTAACCTGCAACCTAACCTTGGCCATAACTTGAAAAGTACGTGACCTATGTTCATAAAACTTCACACACGTCTTCATCTTACCTTAAGAAATAAATGTTACACAAGTCCAATAACTCTGACTTTCATTTCGGCAGAGTCATGCCCCTTTTCATCAAAAAATAACCTGTAATCTAACCAAGCTCATAACTTGACAACATATTGACCAATGATCTATGAACTTTATACAGCTCTTCCTTTTCAATTATTCAATGACATTGACATGTCCAATAACTCTGACTTTAATTTCAGCAGAGTTACTTCATACTACTTCAACATCCTGTTTATCAGAATCATGGAAATCTGTTTAGTTGTAGGTTCCTGGATCCCTTTATATCCTTGCCCCCTCTCTGACAGGTTCCTTTCTCTGACAGGTTCTCTCTGTGACAGGTTCTTGGATTCCTTTATATCCTTGCCCTCTCTCTGCGGCAACTCTAAATAATCTACAATGATGAACCATTTTACAACATTTAAAACATATATTAAATCATTTAAGAATTATTTTAAATTTAAATGTCATTTTTGATTTAAAGAACCGCATTACTGAATGAGCGAGACAAACAGTCTACATCTCTTATTGTTTTGCAACAATTTGTACATTCAGTTCTCAGAACTGGTTGAGTAAAAAGATGTGACATCACAATATTAGAAAGTGATGTCATTATATCAGGAAAGGATGTCATAAAGACAGAAAGTGATGTCATGAATTAATTCTGGAAGCAATTCATTTTGAATTGATTTTTAATACAAATGAATCTTTCTGATTGGTATAATTTAGAAAAAGTGGAGCACTCTATTGGTTCTTAGAAAGGATTGAATTTGGACTATACTAAATAATGAGTTAAATTAAAATCGAGAATCATAAAATTCTTATTCTAATGCAACTATTACGTAACACGTTGCTCCATTGGCTAACATCCTGTGACGTCACATAACGTTGATACAAACGATGTCATTGGATGATGTCAACAAAATGCTGGCATCCGTGAAATTGAGTTTTCATAGAAAAACAAGTGTGTATGTATGATTTGATTTTATATTTGTAGCATTTGAATCGAAACGCATTAGAATAGAGATAATCATGCTAAGATTTTCAATCTGGGACATTGCGTTCACATATCATCCAGATTGAAAACCTTAGCATGATTATCTCTATTCTAATGCGTTTCCATTCAAATGCTACCGTAAAACCAATAACATACTGTCCCAGATTGAAAATCTTAGCATGGTTATCTCTTAAACGTATCTAATTCAAAAATGAGTTAATAGACTACATGTATTTTAATTCAATTCAATTCTTTTTATTTCAGGGCGTAATGGCAGCAGCACCACTGGCGTTCATCATCCCACCTCTGTGTGTGATGAAGCTTCGTGAGGAGCCCATCTTTTCTAAAAACAACATCCTCCCTATCATTGTCTCGACTATCGGCACCTTGGTGGCGGTGATAGGTTTTATCATGGCCATCGTTAACTTCTCCGAGGATAACCAGTGCAGCCATGGCAGGGATATAGAGTACTGTATAGATAATGAAATATTTGTTACAAATGTTAGCAAAACTTTCACACCACCATTAGTGTGACTTTTCAGTTCAGTTTAGAGCGGGTTTAACATGATAAATTGTTTTTGTTCGGTTTAATACTGTCCTGATCATGAACCAGACAGTTGTGTATATAAATCTTGTATGAAATAAGTACAGTGGAATATGTTCAATGTGAAAACAAACTATTATTTAAACGGCTACTGTTGTGTTCATAGAGCAGAATATTCCAGTCATATATACCATAAACACCATATTAAGGGCATGCTCCCTAATACAGGCCCTATTTAATTAAAAATATTGAGACCATCTTTTCAAACAAACCAAAACAAGCATCGCAAAATAAAAAGATTACATTCAGCTGAATTTCAAGCAACAAATACACCGACACCCGACCTCATTTCACATTTTACGCAGACTTCCGATAGGTGCAAACAATATATTATGGTCTGTCCCCATCTCACATCGTAAACAGCACATTACATCGAGCATGTAATAAATAGTTCCCTAAAAAGCGCTCTAAACACCGCTAATTACCTGCTCGCTTAACAGGATTAATATGGTATATATAAATATTGGATGAGTTTATTGCAGTGAAATGTTTATTCAACAAGAAAACAAAACATTTAACTCACATGTTACTATTGTATACACAGCTAGCCGTAGGGTTATTTTACATATATTTATTGAACAAGTTAATCGGCAACTTGTCCAAGTTAATCGGC